>WUAM01000071.1:27705809-27740806 GCA_024336885.1 Actenoides hombroni
GAAGCGTGCGGGCCTGGAGGGAAGGGGGCGGGGGGGGGGGCGGCTTTCAGGTGATAGCTCATCCGAGAGCCTCTCCTTTTATGTTTATTTCTTGGGGAAGCTGCAGAGGTGGGTGAAGGAACGTTGGGAAATAGTAACTATTTTCCAGCTGGAAAGGAGACTTGCATTTCAGCTTTATGGTTGGAAAGGTTGGGTGTGTTGTGCTTGCTGGGTTTGGAACGATTGTGCCTTCTCTTGACTGTTTCTTTCTAGAAGGTCCCTTTTAACCATGAGGTTCTGCTTTTACCTGGATCTCTCCAGTCAGTTAACGTGTGCAGAGGCACTATCTCTTTCCATCAGCATCTCCCCCGAGTTCCTGTCTTTCAGTTCTGTAGTAACTGAACAGTTAGAGCTGAGCGGTTGCTCGGTTTTGTACGACTTTAGAAGCTGTAACTGCCTAGAGATACTGATCACACTGTAAGACTTTACATATTTCTAGTAATAACTGACAAAAAAAACAAGCACCCTAACTTAAAAAAGACAGCATTCAGCAACAGCAGATTTCTCGGGTTGTTCTGGATGGTTGCACTTGATATGGTGGGTTTTTTTGCTCAGTGAAACTGAGGGTTAACGTTTTATAGGCTAAGTTTTCTGCATGGAAGTTCTTCAGGTATGTGCAAAGTCATCACTGCTTGTTGTCAAACCAGAATTCTGGGGGGGGTGTGTGTCCTGCATTCCAGAGGAATGTGCCTTTTAAGCTTATGTGTTTCTGCTGAAAGTTCATCTGGTTTTCAGCATGTCATTTAAAGTTGGCATCTTCACTTTTAATATTTGTATAAAAGCTGACCTAAAAAAAAAAAACCACAAAAGAAATCCCTTAATGTATTTTTTTTTTAATGCTCCTTCAGCACAAAATGAGTCAATAGTAATTTCATTTTTCCCCAATATCCTAGGGCACGTGTACTTTATAACACAAGATTTTACTGACGTGTCAGGCTAACTACATGGTGACTGGTACTCTTGTTCTTTACCTTCTTCAGTATTGTATTTTAGCTAAGGAAAGAAATGGTTCTGCATAGCTAGTGAATTGTGTAATAGAAATGTGAAGTTATGTCAATTCTAACGTGTTTAACCAGTTAATTTTGCTTGGTTTTTCCCTCCTGCTCCTTCCAAGTCGCTTGACTGGTGAGGAAGGCAAAGAATTCACTGCCAACGTCAGAAAACACTTTCCTCAACTATGCAAAGTGTTTAAGGTATGCCTTTTCCCGTTCCGTTTTCAACGCTTCAGTGAGCAAAGATATGTTTAGGTGGTCGAAGTCAGCAGTTGCTGTAAGACTTGACTTTGAGGTCATTTAATAAGAATTCAAGCCAGTGGCACAGCAGTAAGGGTTTGTTGGCAAAATATATCTCCCATGTTAGTAGAAATTGCTACAGGGACAATAAAATAGAGGGTAAACAATAAGGTACAGGGGCTTGGATGTGTTGGGCAGTAAAAGCTGATTTTCCAGCCAGAGAAGATGTAGTGTGTTCTGTCTGCCTTTAGAAACACTCTGGGGTTTTGGAAAGTGCAGTAAATGTCAAAATTATTTTGCAGATTAATGTTACATTATTGTTCTTGGCCATCTGGTTTTTTGGGTTTTTTTTTGATTGGGTTTTTTTTGTGTGTATGTGGGGTTTTTTCGTTTGCTTTCTTTGTGTGTGTGTGTTTTTGTTTCATTTTCTTTCCCTTTCTGTTTTGGATCTTTAAAAACATTTGGAGAATCGAGTGATGGCACATCAGTGAAAAAGTAAACAGCTTGGGATGTCTAGGACTTACTTCAGTGAAGATGTCTAAATTACAGAGAGCAAAAAAAGATTACAAAAAAAATATTACAGAAAGGTTCTTCAGATACTCAGATTATTTCCTTGATTTGGAGTATATATAATCAGGAAGGTTTTCCTACCTGGGTGCATTTTTCATCCAGCATTTTGCTTTTGAGAGCTCTTCATCAAGCAAAAGTGTTGATATTAAGACAGTACTTCACAGCTACTTCTTTATGTGCTTTTGATTTTGTGTGTGTGTTTGTTTTTTATTTTTCAGGCACACATTTCTAGTCAAAACCCAGAGCTAAGTAATGCAGCATTACAGGCATTAGGATTCTGTGTTTTTAATTCAAATATTATGTCTGAATTATCAGGTAAGCCAACAAACTTCTGTGTGGATGCTGGTCATCTCTCTGTGTCTATATATCTAGATATAGATACCTATAAGTTCTTTGTCTTCATTACCACATACTTTAATTTTACCAAAGCTTCCAGCTGCCAAGTGCTGCAGTGGTTTTGTCTCTACTATGAGCAGGGCAATCAGATCACTAACTCCATCTTGTACCAAAAAATCGTCTGTCTGTCTTCCTTTTCCATGCTGTTATAATACTGTTTTACTAACTTGTGCTTTCACTAAATGCTTTGGTAGAAGTTAGATGCTGTCATCAGTTCTGTGGAATTAGTAACCAAACAAAAGATACTCGGAAAAAGAGTGAAGAGTGCTTTCTTTTCTTCGTAGAATTTGGGTATGTGTAGTAGTGCTTTTCAGCCTCTACCTGGTGATTCCTGGTTGTTACACTAAATCAGAGAAGCACAGAATGGATTAGGTCATTTAATCCAACCCTAAATATTGTGCTGGTAAACATATTTCAAATTAATTTAAAGTAATCCCAAATCTTATCACCTACATTCCTAGCAAGTGTTAAGTCCCTTTAACAAAAGGGTTTGCTACTGAGATCTTGAGGCTGTGCATCAAGGTAAAAACACTGGATTTTGTTACTAACACTGGTCCTCGAGAGGTCCCTGTTACACTTCCCAGGGGTCAGGCCTACCCAGTTGCAATAATGTGACCAGAAGCTGCTTGGTTTCTGCTCTGTGTGTGTCAGGTTGGGTGGTGGTGGAGGCAGCAACAGTTGCCTTTCGTTAGCTCGCAAGGAGATGCGTTCAGATTTGGCTGCTGCATGGTGCCTTGATGGTGCCAGAGTCTAGAGTGGCTCTTCAAATGGCAATAACAAAGAGAGTGATGTCAATTATTCTTTCTTTTTCTTCTGGGAAGTGTTAAATGGTCTTGCACTTATGTTCTGGAATGACCTGTATTAGAGAGAAACTTGGTCTTGGGCAAGAATGAAAAAATTCCTGTGTGGATGTGCAGAGAACATTTTTTCACAGGATTTTGCCATTCTGTTGGTTGAAATTAGTTCTTTAATTTTTTTCCTACTCAATTTTTCAGCGTGTCCTGCTTCCTATTATGCGAAATGTAGCCTGATTTGCTAGGACAGTGAGGCATCTACGTTGTCCCTTTCCTTTTTCCCATATTTGTTTTTTCGAACCAATTGATAAAGCAATGTTTTATTAGACAATGTCATTTTCAGAAGTAATTAAGGTCTGAAAACAGTGGATTATCTTGTAGGCACTAAAATGGATTTACGTATGTGAGCCTAGCATGCTAACTGACCAAAGTGCTGCTAAATTCACTTGAAATCCAACAAGCTTTGAATCATTAAATATTTACTCTTTAGCTGTAGTGGTTTTAGGTAAACTTGTCTCCTAGTTTTATTGTTACAGATGTACCCCATTAAGATCTCCTGGTTTTATGGCTTCTTATAAAAGTAATCCAGATGTACCCCATTAAGAGTGTCTGTATATTAATAAATTTTGTGCTTTTGGGCTAGTTTATTTTGAAAGAAATTGCCAAACAGTTGCCAGAAAGTAACATTTAAGACATTAAATCGTGCCCGTCGGGATTTCTAGTTGAATGGATCTTTAGTAACGTTAATGGAGCAAAATGACCCAAAACTTGCTGAGAAGCTGATGGGAATTATGTAAAGAGAATTCAAGTGCTTGTTGTGTTCTGCTTTCAGCCACTGAAATGCAGGAGTTGCTTTCAGCAGTGAACAGCATCGCTGTAAAAACTTCAGACAAAAACACTCGCACGCGGGCACTTTGGGTGATCTCTAAGCAGACGTTTCCTTCTGAAATTGTTAAAAAGGAGGTAAGTTTATTACCATTTTAGTTATGTTTTTTTCTTCTTCTGGCCCACTTTCCTAGGAAGGTGGGGGTTGTGCAGTCTCTTGGTTGCTCTCCACTCAGTAGCTTTTGAATCTGAAGGTTGTTTTCCATCAGATTTGACAGGCGAGTATAGGGCCTTACTTGGAAAAACTTTAAAGACAGCTACGGAGGGAAAAGAGCCAACAAGTTACTGCTGCTTTTGAGGGAGAAGCTGCAATGTGAGCAGTTCTGTTAGATACCAGTGAAGCAGCTCAGAGGAGAAATGTGAATACTCCAGTTTGGGCAGACCTCTAACCTTCAGACTAGACCGAGCAGAATCCAGACACGGGCCACAGTCCTGGGAAACAAAATGTCATAATTCCAGCTCCTCTTTAGGGAAATATTTATATTTAGGTGCTGACTCTGATGTTCTGCTCTGATTTCCTTAGGTGTCCAGTATTATTTCTACCCTGGAAACGATACTTACTAAAGGAGATGTACAGTCCATGGTGGTTGAATATGAAGCACTAAATGTTATTATACGGTACGTCCCCTGCAATATTCAATTGTGGAAACAGATGTTTAGTTTTTAGGGGAAAACTATTGAAACAAAAACTTTGTGACACGAAGTGTACTGAGGACATTTTTTTTCTGAATACTCTGAGTTGTTCACTGGGCTCAAGACTGTTTTGTATTACAGTCAGTAGAACAGAGTGAAATTGTGTGAGCTGTTATCTCTGTTTCTATTGCTTGGCCAGCAGTTCTCCTGAACACCTTCATTTGTAAAATACTCCATTAATGATAATATGATGATTGATTCTGATGCAGAAAATAGTCAATATTCGGATAAACTTTCAGTGCTTTCATTTTCAATGGCTGACTAGGAATTATTTCCAATGTTTTAGGTGAGCTTCCCAAGTTATGTTCTTAACATTCTAGCTTTTATTATAAGAACCTACCCAGCTGAGAATTCTCAGCCATTACATGTTTTGGGTTTTTTTCTTTTAAAGTGTCTCTGGTGCTGTATGAATTTTAATGCCATGTTTTTTATCATGCTGCCCAGGGTACTGTTCACTTCCAAAGGTGACTTTTTAGGACCAATACCAAGAATGCTTTGCTTTGGTCAGCAGTGCTAGAATAGTCAGATTTTATCTTTTACTTAGCATTAATTTGATTTTTTTTCATTAGTGAATATGTTGAGCTTATATCCCTACTATTATTTGTATTCTCTAAACCCTTTGCATCTGGTTTGAACTGCAAAACTATTTTAAAGGGAACTAGTTAAAGCAGTAATTATTTGCTTATCTCTATTCTAGTACAGCTGTCTTCTGTAGCAGAGAAGTTGGATGTTCTAGTTAGTGTTTAACATTCTTGCATTTGGCTACTTGTGCACTAATTCTTCTTGCAAATCTGAGATTCAGCAAGACAATTGTTTATGGAAAATTATGCATTTTATTAAGTAATTTGGTCCTTAGTTATTTTATGTGTGTGTATATATAAAACCAATAATTGCATATGCATTTATTAAAAAGAATGTAGTTTTCCTTAAGAGGAAGAGTTGTATCTGGAAATAATATTTTTATTACCTGGTTTCAGGATACTGGGTCTCATGCTGATTGACAGCAGCAGTGACAATGCTCTTGATCAAAAGTTTGGTTGATGGCAGATTAATGGAAAACCATTCTCTTAAGCAATGCTTCTCCTCTGGCTTTCATAAAATTACTTGAAAGGCAGCAGTTTTCCTTAGTAGGGCAAAAACTCTTTGTAAGCTGCAGTGAGGGGGATTTTTGGACACTTGGTAAAACTTTCATGACTTGGAGATAAGCTGGTTCCTAAAGGCCTGTTGAATATATGCCAGGCACTCCCACTTCTGAAAGTCTCTTTGGCTTCTGTGTGGGATGGTGGAAATGTGGAACTGTTTGTTGTTCTGTGCTCTTAACAGCTCAGTAATAGAGGAGCAAGATAAGAATACTGGACTGGGCTGGTGACCACTGAGTCTGTGCAAACCTGCCCTGCTAGTTTTCAAAAGCAGACAGATTGTTTTCAGCACACGTGGCCTGTGGGAGCTGGCCTGGACTGCCAAGAACACACAAAGTGGGGTGAATATGCAGACTTTGTACTGGGTCACTGATAAAGAAGTGATGGTATGTTCCTTTCAGTCTCTAAATTCAACTCTCTTGACCAAAAAGTTGTGATAGAGAGGACAACTGTGTCAGTCTGTTCTGGTTTTGGAGGAGTTTATCAGAACAAACACCCCAGCATTGCAGTTTGGAAGTGAGCTGACAAAATAAAATTGCTTGGAGAAGTCTAAAAATAAAACCGTTGTGAATTGTACGTTGAATTGGAGTATTTATTGTTGATTGCCTTTCTGAGCAGTATGGCTGTTGGAGATTTGTAAGCCTTTTGTTTCTTTCTTTCTTTCTTTAAATTGGATCTAGCTTAATGGAGCAAACTCCAGCCCAGATGGGGGAAGAGGCCGTGAGGTGGGCAAAGCTGATCATTCCACTGGTGGTCCATTCAGCTCATAAAGTGCAGTTACGAGGTGCCACTGCCCTGGAAATGGGTATGCCACTGCTGCTCCAGAAACAGCAGGAGGTGGCAGCCATCACCGAGCACCTGATGACTACAGTAAGTGACAAATGCCATGCCTTTATTGTCTAGAAATGACAATCAGGGTTGTTGACTGGTTGGGGTCTTTTTGTTTACCGTCTAGACAGTGGCAACACAAAGCTGCTGTGCTCTGACATAATCTTCTTATTGACAGCAGAAAATGAATACAACAGAAATACAAATATAGGATCACTGTAAAAAAAAATAAAGTTTCTGACAAGAGTCATTGGTCAGGAAAATATATTTTGTTAGGTTTTTTTTTAAATACCTTGAAGCACCTGTCTTGATAGCATGAACTCGTATAATATCACTAAACTTTTATTGTCTCAAAGAAAATTAGCTTACTGAATGTTGTGATTTAACCCCAGCCAGAATCTAAGTACCATGCAGCTGCTCACTCATTCCTCCCTCAGTCTGGTAGGATAGGGTGGAGAACTGGGGGGAGTAAAACTCATGGATTGGGATAAGAACAGTTTCATTATTAATACAAAATAGAGTAATAATAATCGTAATGAGGGTGACAGAGAGAAATACAACCCAAAAAAGACAAGTGATGCACAGTGCAATTGTGTTCCACCACTGATGAATGCCCAGTTGGTTCCTGAGCAGCAACTGGCACCTCCTGGCCAGCTCCCTCATACTGGGCATGACCTCCTCTGGTGTAAGGATTATCCCTTTGGCTAGTTGGGGTCAACTGTCCTGGCCACGCTCCCTCCCAGCTTCACGTGCACCTCCTCACTGGCAGAGCACAGAAAACTGAAAAATATTTGATTTAGGGTAAGTGCTGCTTAGCAGCAACAAAAACATCAGTGTGTTCTCAACATTACTCTCATCTTAAATCCAAAACAGAGCACTGCACCAGCTGCTAGGCAGAAAATTAACTTTATTTCGGCCAAAAGCAGGACAAACGTTTACAGAAAACCCCAAATATACAAGGTGGTTTTTAGAGTCACAATGTGTTTTGTCTTAGAAAGACTACAAGTATTTAAGGAATTGGATTTTAGTTTGCTGGTTGCCACTATCAGAATAATTGAAACCAACCATAGACTTCAGCTAAGAAGGTGGTAATTGGATGGTAACGACACTTAATGGAATTACCAGCAAATTCCACGGTACAGAATCAAATCCTTCTGACCTAGAAAAAGGATAGTTCTAGGTTGGTTGTGTTTCCAGACACTGGTATGTAGTGTTTTTTAGAATACTTGGAATATATTTCTTGTAGAAATACCTTTTTTTTTTTTTTTTTTCCAATGTCTGCAGAAATTAATTTCAGAACTTCAGAAATTGTTTTCTACAAAAAATGAGACATACGTGTTAAAATTATGGCCGCTCTTCGTCAAATTGCTTGGAAAGGTAAGCAGAAGAGCAGTAAGTTTTACAGCCTTTAGGGAAGGAATTTTTGACAACACAAATACCTGACTTTTGCACTTTTACCTTCAGGCTCTGCATCGTAGCGGCAGTTTTATCAACTCGTTGCTGCAGCTGGAGGAACTTGGATTTCGTAGTGGCTCACCAGTGGTAAAGAAAATAGCCTTCATTGCATGGAAGAGTCTAATAGATAATTTTGCTCTAAATCCAGGTAGATTTAAAAAAAAAGTTAAACCTGAATTGTTTTGACTGCTGTCACTTTACGTAACTGGAAGAGACTATTCTGTCTAGTAGTGGTCAATACTATGGTACATACCACAGTGGTGTATATATACATAGTGTGTTTATGTACGTCAGTAAAATTGAAGTTGGCTTGGTTTTTTTTTTTTAAGGAAAAGTGACAGTTTGACCAAGTAGTGCTACCTTAATTTTTCTGCTAGGAGACGAGGATAAAAGTAACAAAGTTTTGTTGGCTAATGCGCTAATTGATCCACACAGCAATAAAATAGCAGCTGAAATGTTCTGTAGCTCTTAGTTTGGATTGATTGGAGAAGGGTAATGCTTCAGGATTCTAGAGATGTTAGGAAAAAAAAAAAGGGGGGGTGGGCTTTAAAGGTAAAACAGGCTTGAGCAAGCCTTTAAAGTCAAGCCTGTGTCAAAACACACAGTGTTTATTTTTTGACTGTGCTTCGTGCTGTGTGTCCTGAAGAAAAAGCTGCATGTGGACACTTCTTAGTTTAGCTGAATTTAACTTAAATTACTTATTGTCTGGGCACTTGTTCTGATCATCGTTTCCCTTTAATGAGCAGAGGATTTAATTATATGAGAAGGTGAAATCCCTCAGCAGATCCTTAGGAATTGTGGATGAGCAGGTTATGATGCTGCTGAGCTGGCTGAAAGCTCTACTCTTCTTTGAACTCGAGCAAACTTCTGTCCAGACGTGCCACTCTATTTCCACAAACTTCATTATGTTTAGGATCAGTCCATCTCTTTGTGTCGGTATTCAGTAGACTTCATTTCTGACTTGGCATTGGAAAGAAACACTTGATACTTCCAGGGTTGTTGTAGATGACAATGAGAGCAGTAAAACAGTCTGAAAGGTTGGTGAGTTTATGTACGTCAGCTTTGCAAATTCTGTAGTTGAATTCTAAGCTAAAATGCTGGGGGGGGAAAACCCCAATGGTTTAAGAGCTGTCCTTTTTTTATTGTTCCATGAAGTAATTATTTAATGGTATTGCTTAAAAAAAAAATGGCTTTTTTTTGATCTTCCAGATATACTGTGCAGTGCTAAAAGGCTGAAATTGCTCATGCAGCCCCTGAGCTCGATCCATGTGAGAACAGAGGCTTTGGCGCTGACAAAACTGGAGGTCTGGTGGTACTTGCTCATGAGGCTGGGACCTCAGCTGCCTGCAAACTTTGAACAGGTAACACAACTAGCCATGGCATCGTCACTTAGCATGTGTTGAGTATGTGATGTTGAGTCCCCTGTTTATTCCCATAGCTTATTCTCTACCTGGTTTGTCCTTCTCTAGCTTATGATTAAAATAAAACAGCCTTAAGGAACCAAATCTGCCTTGTGTGTGTTATATATAGCAGGGGCTATATCTGCAGTCCTTTTGTAGTCCAAATGATTGGAGAGTGTATCTGCATGTTATGTGAACACCTCTCACAGCAGTAGTGATCATAAGCAGGCTATTTAGGGACTGCTTTGGCAGCACAGGGACAAAAATGATGCGGGTATTTCGTTGCTACTCACGTTGTAACTGGAATGAACAATGTTTCTGTGAGGCTTCTGAACTTCCTTACATTAAACCTCAGGATGGGAGGAGAGGGGGAAATCTACCTTTTTAGATACAGTCCAGTTGGACCATTCTAACCTGAGTTAATGCTTAATCTGTCTGCTTCTAATTCATATATCAGGATGCATTTTTCACACGGCATCTTAAAACTATTATTATATGTACCCCAAAAACTCTGCAACACTGATGCAGTGAACAACAGCCTCGTCAACGTGATATCTGAAACGTACGGTTCTTTTGGGACTTCTGGCTTTTTATGTGGCATACCTCTTTTCACTGAGGTTTGATGTCTTTGCAGGTTTGTGTACCGTTAATCCAAAGTACTTTAAGTGTTGATCCTTCTGCTGCGTTACAAGGAACTCCCTTGCGTGGACCAGCCAACCAAAGTTTAGCCACAGCAACCCCTGCACAGAAATCAGGTATTAAAGCCCAAGCCTGTTTCCAGCTATATAGTAGATGCAGGAAATAATGTATTCTATTTAAAATGTTTATATTTCTGTTTAAACAGGATTTTTTTTTTTTTTGCTCCGTGCTCATTGGTGAGCTCAGAGGTAGTGATTTCTGTTGGATAAAATCCTGACTGTTTCAGTCAGTATTACAAGTTCACAAACTTCTACTAACCCAGTTGTGTTGAGGACCAGTTTTAATATCCTGATTTGTAAGGCAGCCTTGGTTTGAACTTTTTCATGTATTCATAGTGCTATTTATATATCTCGTTCTCATTTCTGTAGCACTTTTAGTTCTGCCCGAACAGTAACTTAGTTCATCTTAGTTCTGAGAGATCATAACTGAGGCTGGTCAAAATGCTTTGCAATGAGACCTCTTAAAGTTGAGTTCAGTGTAGAAGTTTCTAATGCAAAATCCTTGCACAGCAGTAGAGTTACTATATAACTAGTTACATAGTGTGCCCTGGAACTTGTAACTTGCTCTGGAACCACAACTTCCAGGAAGACTTTTGTTGCCAAAATGAAGTTTGAGGTCTGAAGCTTTGCAATCTTTGGAAAGCATTAATGCTTTCAAAATACATGGTTATGACTGTGATATTAAACCATACTTAATAAGACCATGTGCTGGACAGCTGTTGGGCTCATGGAATTGTAGAATGGTTTTGGTTGAAGACACCTTTAAGATCACTGAGTCCAGCCGTGAACCCAGCACTGCCAGGGCATCACTAACACATGGCCCTCAGCACCACAGCTCCACGGGGGGCTTGGAAACCCCTCCAGGGATCACGGGGACTCCACCACTGCTCTGGACAGTCTGAACAGCCCTGGACAACTCTCAAGGGGGAGAAATTGTTCCTCATGTCCAACCTAAACCTCCCTCAGGGCAACTTGAGGCCGGTTTCTCTTGTCCTGTTGCTTGTTTCTTGGGAGCAGAGCCCAACCCCACCTGGCTCCAACCTTCTGTCAGGAGCTGTCAGAGCCAGAAGGTCTCCCCTCAGCCTCCTTTGCTCCAGGCTTGACAAGCCCAGGTCCCTCAGCTGCTCCTCACCAGACTCCTGCTCCAGCCCCTTCCCCAGCTTCATTGCCTTAGAGGGACCTAGAGGTCCGTTTTAGCCAACACTGTTCTATGGTTTGTTCTTTTCACATTCACTTTGGAATTTTGTTCTGTTGGGCCTTTTCTTTGGCTGGATTCCAGGTGCAACATGAGACAATGTCATGTTTCTCCCCCTTACTTAGGTCCTTACCCATTTACAAGCCCGGCCACGCCGAGGATGAACTTGAACTCCAGTACAGCAGGACTGGTGGTGATTCCTTCCATTCAGCTCTTGGGAATTGAAATGCTGCTTCACTTTGTGATGGGACCGGATGTTTTAGATTTTGCAAAGCAAAACAAACTTGTCCTTAGTTTAGGTACATGAGCTGTATTTGTATTTATTTATTTATTTTTCTGTAGTACTCTCCTGTAATCTGAAATTGCCGATTTCGTTGCATTTAAAGGTGTCTACTAGAATGAAATGCTTTATATTTAAACCTTAGTTGTCACCTTTAATATTAGAAGTTGTTTTTATGTTAAATTAGTAAGGACATATATATACTTGATTATTTTTAAGGCTTATCTTACCAGGAGACTGCAAAATAACAGGTTTACGGAACGTGTGTTTTTGTTCTCCTAGAGCCTCTCCAGTACCCACTGATCAGTAGCCCTTCTTTTTTTTGTAAGCATGCCAGCACGTTTATAAATGCAGTTCAGGATGGCTTCATTGCAATTGGAAAAGAAGTTCCTGGTAAGATTTCAGTGGTGAAGTTTTATTTCTTTGTGGGGAAAATGAAGTGGGAAACATAAGAAGAAATAACCTCTCTCTGTAATATTCCAGTGTTACGTTAAATTTAACTGCTCTGACTCGGTTTGAAAGCTTATGTTGGTTTTGGCTTATATCAAAGACTGTTGTTTCACACCGTTTGTATTTGTATTGGTTCTGAGATGGACTTAATGTTCCCCACAGCAGCCCTCCCAGTGCTGTGCTTTGTACGGAGAGCTGGAAAGGTGCTGATAACACACCCGTGTTGTGGCTACTGCTGAGCAGAGCTCACAGAGCAGCAAGGCTGTTTTTTCCAACATTCCCCCTGCAGTGGGATGGGGTGCACAAGATCTTGAGAGGGGACGCACCTGGCACAGCTGACCCAAACTGACCAAAGGGATATTCCATACCATATGATGTCAGCTTAACCATAAAAGCTGGGGAAAAAATGGGGGGAGTGGAGGCATCTGCTTGTCCTCTGGAGCAACTACTATGTGTTTGGAGCCCTGCTTCCTGGAAAAGGGGCCAGACATCACCTGCAGATGAAAGTAGAGAATAAATCTTTTTCTTCTGTGTGCATGGACTTGCCTTTTTTTTTTTTTTTTTCATTAAACTGCTTTTGTCTTAAAATGAAACTTGTAGGTTATTTTCTACCCCTGGTCCAGCTGAGAGGAGGGGTGGGGAATGATAGAGTGGTTTTGTGGGCACCTGGTGTCCAGCCAAAGTCAAACCACCACAGTATTATAAATGTGATTTTTATTTAGTGTTTTTATTAACAACTAAATACATTATGCTCTCTTGTAGATTGTATGCTGAATGTTATATGGAAGGACATAAATGGATATGTAAAAACAGCTATTGAATCAGGTATGAAATGAGAAATCAGTGTAAGAAGCAAGAAGTTGAGACATTCAGTGTATTGCTCAAGTCAGCATAAAGTCTTTGTTAATGTGACTGTGGATACCTTTTTTCTTTAATTAAATTTTATTTCATAGTACAGTATCTTTTCAGATATTTGAAAGTTGTTTCCTATTGGGGAAGAAAAAAAGGGGGGGTGTCATTACTGTAGAAAGTCTTTGAAATATTCTTAATAGTGAATATTTTTTTTTATATTGAAAGATGTAACTGAAAAGCATAAGGACTGAAGTGTGCTGCTTGGATAAATGGCAAATTTCACAACTGTTTTTAGCATGTCAAAGTTAAGTTTGCTGATGTTACAAAGATGTTTCCACTTTACTACTAAACCTTTTTTGTTTTTTTCTTTTATTTAAACTTCTAAGTTTAAGTTACACTGCTCTTCAGGGACTTGGTATCCAAATTATTAAGTATTTAGTGTATGTTTATAAAGATTAACTACTGTAAAATAAAAAAGTTTCTGTTTAAGTTACAAATGATGCTCAGTGCAACTGTTTTGTTCTGCTCTAACTGTAAATGTGCTTTATTCTAGGAAATAAAAAAGAAAAGCAAGGATCAGAAATACTGACTATGTTGCTCCAAGCCTTAAAAAACATTGTTAGATCAAATTCTCTGCCCGTGCAGAAAATACTGGTAAGTTGAATGGGTTTGTCTGGTTTTTTAAGTCTCATTTCTTTTTGATGGCCTGGATTCTGTTTGGTAGCTGCCTTTTGTATCTGCCCTATCAGAATGGTCTCTAAGAGACAACTCTTTTGGTGTAAACTGTCAGTTACAGAATTCTCCTCAGATGTGGCATCGTGTTGCTTAAGGGTTTCTCTCTCGGAAAGTGTTCTTCAGATTTATCAGCAATGTTCATAGAATTGGGTACAAGGTTCTCCTACCAGAACCTTCTTCTAACACAGTTATTTTCATGATCAATATTTTTTTTTTCTTTTTCTAAAGGGAAGCAACTGTTTCGATTTTGCTTTTATTTGTGATGTTACTTAAAATAACCAAGCACTCCAGAAAATAATATTTACATACATCCTCTTCTTTCCTCCCCCACTTAGTCCCTCATTGATATTACTGTTAAGGAATTGCCTCCAAAAGTATTGGGATCACCAGCCTATCAGATTGCTGATATGGATCTTTTAAATGTAAGTCTGACTTCATTCCAGAACTTTGGCTTTGTTTACACCAAAATATGTTGGGATGTCATGTTGGTATAAACATACAGAGCACTTTGTAAGTTGTGAGAGAGATCTTTTCAAGAAATGGTATTATTCTGTGTTCCAGAATGCAGACTGTTTCTTCTCTCACTTCTGATGAGTTATCTGACTATAACTCAAAAGGTATATACTGAAAGTACTGTGATAAAAGAGGATTTCTGATGTTTAATGTGATGTAAAAGGCAGGTTGCAGGTATTTTGCAAGGAGACCTTTATAGTCAAACTGTGTGGTGCTTCTGCACTGAAAACTGATGTTTTGGGGAAATGCTCTGAAGTCAATAGAGTGAAGCACTTGAAAGAAATGTGGAAAGTGTTGCTCCTCGGGAGAAATGAAATGCACAGAAGCCAAACAATATTGTGCCAGAGAGCATTATTTCAGGAAAAGTTCAGAAATCATAGTGAGCAAAACCCTGAACTTACTGGCCATCATCTGCTGCAGAAAAAGTGGAGGCATTTGTTAGCAGTAAGAACTGCCCTGTTCTACTTCGGTCCCCAACGAGTGCTGTGCTGCCTTCTGTGTGCTGTATTGAAGGGAGAACCTAGAAAAAGGAAACACAAAAAAAAAAATAACCTGTGAGAAAAGGCAGAAATAACATTTAGGAATTATTGTTTTGTTCGTCTCTGGCTTTGTATTTTGTTTGGAGTGGAGCAGAGTGAGTGGGAGCATTGCTACCAGTTCAGTTTATTAAAAGCTTAAAAGTTTTCTTTAGATACTTCTAAAACTGGATGGTGATCAGCTCTTCTACCTCCACCAGTAGACGGAAGACAACTGGTTTATTTTACAGCAGTGGATACAGACAGATTCATTTCATAGGCTAAAAAGCCTATGAAAGTAGCTCAAGCTTTATATTTTGTTAGCCAGTGTCCTGGGTTCGATAAGATGGGGTTAATTTTCACCAGGAACCGGGAGGGGGGAGGCTTTGAGCAGGGATAGGCGACCAAACCGGGCAAGGTGTTAATGCCATACTGACGTCATGCCCAGTACATAAAGACAGGGGTGGGGAAACTCCAGGGAGGTTCCTGTCCCCTGTAGGGAGGGGGGGGGGGTAGGGGCAGAGTGGTGGGGTCTCCTGGTTCCAAGGTCTCTACGGTTGGTTAACTCTTGTTTCTTTGTGTACATTTCTCCTTGAAGTTTATTGATACTGTTGCTCTTTCTGTTCCTAAGGGTTTGGTTTTTGTGCTGTTGCTTTGAAACCTCCTGATCTCCACCCACAGGGGTTTTGTGCCTTTTTTTTTTCTTCTGCCTTTTCTCCTTTCTGGGGGAAGGGGGATGAAGCAGCCCCAGGGCTAGCTCTAAACTAGCACAGCCAGGGTGTGCATGAACCTCATTTTGGGGCTCTTAAAAGTAGGCAAATACCAGTGAGACAAGAGTATGCAAGTGTTTTGACTCCAGTGAGCAGCATAAAGCTTTGTCTACCAGAACTGGCTGAAGAGCTCAATGCTCAAAATTCCTCCCAGCTTTTTCCCTTCTGTTTTATTTACATGTGGAGGCTTTTTCTTTCTTGGCTACAAGAGTTGGTAGTTTATTAGGCTGGTTGAAGCTTTAACTGGAAGGTATTAAAAGCTATTATTAGATACTTAAGAACTAGATATTAAAAACTATTTATCATGATAAATACTTTAAAATTGGCAAACCTGAAATACTTCTGATAGATTTGAGCAGAGGTTGTCCAAAAGATGCTGTGCTGAAACCTTGAAATAAGCAACTTGCAGGTTGTTCCAGGCGTCGTAATAGGAGTTGATGGTGTTACCCACACCTTACTGTGTTGCTTGTAATCTCAAGGCAATAAGGGCTTAAGTACTATAAAACCTGCAAACTTTTAAACAGAAAAGTGGTTTGTCCCAATTAATTTAGAACTGGTGTTCTGCTGAAGCACCAGAAGCTTAGATTTCCCTCTGATTATGAAGTATTAGAAGGGAGAATTCTGCCAGCCTTAAATAATTGCAAATTTCTGGCTTCAGAGTTAAATATAGTCTACAAATACACATGTAAGCAAGGCAACCATTTAACTGGATCAGTGTCTATGTTGTTCTCACCTCTTAAATTTCTCTTAAAAGGGAACACCTGCTTTGTTCTTAATCCAGCTGCCTTTCCATAATAACCTCTTGGAATCCTGCGTAGCAGAAGAGAGGTACGTGGTGGTGCTCGTTTATAACGAGCTTCCCTTAGAAGCCTTCATAGAATTTCCTCCTAACTTCAGCTGAAAAAAAAAAAAAAAAAAGTATCTTACCTCTTTTAACTTTCTTCCCCAGGTTCTTTGTAATTCTTGAAGTGCTTGTGGGTTATGTTTTATCTGGGCCTACTTCTCCCCTGGCTTTCAGTGAATCTGTGATCTCCATTATTAATCGGAGTGCCAAACAAGTGGAAAACAAGGAGCATCTCTGGAGGATGTGGAGTATTTTTGTTAACCCACTGACCGAATGGATTAATCGGGTATAGTGGCTTTTTTGTTCCTTTCCTCATTCCCTTTACCCCCCAAAAACACAGGAAAACTTTGTGCTGAGCTTTGATCTTAATGTATGTTTAGGAATATATGCCTTACAGTGACGGCAAAATTAAATAAGCCTTTGTAGCATTTAGGAAAATGGAATGTGTGCAGCATTTAAAATTATTACTTTTATTATTTTTAGAAGCCCCTAACTGGAGGATGAATGTTTACAGTCAGGTAGGATAAAGGGCAGTAGTGGAGCAGTGATCCAGAATGTGGTTTAGAAGTGACTCCACTCAGTAAGAATGATCACTTTTAAGTACAGTGTCCAGTATAGTGTTGGGAATGTTCACTTCTTAAGATGATGCTTATAGATGTGCTTCAAGCCTTCACTCCTTGGCATAGTGGGAACCTGCCCTTCAGGACCTGTTAAGCTCTAAATACTAAGAGGCTTTTTTGCTTTGTGACAGTACAATAAATACCAAGTTTTCATAGTTGGGATGTAGTCAGAACAGTGTTTCTTACTAATGTCAGACTGGGCACTGGGGAGGCCACTCCTTGAATTCTGGGGTCAGTTTTGGGCCCCTCATTCCCAGAAGGACATTGAGGAGCTGGAACGTGGCCAGAGAAGGGCAACGGAGCTGGGGAAGGGGCTGGAGCAGGAGTCTGGGGAGGAGCAGCTGAGGGACCTGGGCTTGTTGAGCCTGGAGAAACAGAGGCTGAGGGGAGACCTGGCTCTGACAGCTCCTGACAGGAGGTTGGAGCCAGAGGGGGTCGGGCTCTGCTCCCAAGGGACAAGTGACAGGACAAGAGGAAACAGCCTCAAGTTGCCCCAGGAGAGGTTTAGGTTGGAGCTGAGGAACAATTTCTTCCCCTTGAGGGTTGTCCAGGGCTGTCCTAGGCTGCCCAGGGCAGTGGTGGAATCCACATGATCCCTGGAGTGGTTTCCAAGCCATGGAGATGTGGTGCTGAGGGACATGGGTTAGTGATGAACTTGTCAGTGCTGTGTTAATGGTTGGACTCAATGATCTTGGAGGTCTTTTCCAAGCTAAATGATTCTATGATTCCTGATGTGTAGGTGCTGAGGCTCCAGATACAGCAGACAAGACCATCAATATTCCTGGAGTTACCACAGACACAGAGGTTTACATGTGGATATTGTACCATTTTGACTCTTCTGACGGCAGCATCACAGTAAGGCCCAGATTTCTCTTCCAGGCAGGCTGTTGCTCTGTCCCTGTGTGGGGACTTGCAGGGCTTGTGGGTTTCTGGATGGAAACCTCATCTCCTGGCTCTTGCAGCCTGACTTGGGTTAGCCAAGCAGGTAATCTACATAGACATCATTCCTAACAAGGTTATGTGCGAAGTGACAGTTCACACACTCTGCGAGTCTTCTACGACCACCGCTGCCTTCGCGACGCAGCAAATACATCCTTCATGGTTTAATGAGTGATGGCTGACTATGGTGGAGTAGACAGCACAGTCAGCTGGGAGATGGCTTGTTTCATCTCCAGCGTGTGCTGCGGTTTCCTTTGGGCCTCGCAGCCTTTCATATTATCTGGGATGATAATAACATCTGAGAATATTTTCAGTATTCCTTTGTTGAGCCAACAGCATTTGGACTACTCTGCTTTCACTTGTTCACCACTTCCTAGACAACAACTTTATGCTGGAGGCAGTTTAAAAATAGTATTTGGCTTATTTCTTGGAACTTTCACTGAGATTGCACTTAGATCTCTTCAAGTATTTGTTGTCCTTTCCTCTGCATTTATCGCCTGAAGATCCAGTCCTGCAACTATTTCTGCCTGCACTGGGATGCGTTTTGGGGTTTGGAGACCAAGCGCTAGATCCAGTCCTAAGCGCAGAAACAATGATGTCCCATGGTGGAGCTTCAGACCCAGAGGGAACTCATTGACCAAAGTGGTTGCCATGGCAGTGCTGAATCTAAAAAGAAACCTGCGACTGGGGTCCTTGATTATAAAGAAGTCAACTTTAGGAACAATAGTCTTCAAAAGTTTAAGGGGCAGCAGAAAAAGCAGATAACTGCAAAGCTGACCATAATATCTTTCTATGATGGAGCTTTCCAGAGCAATGGGGTAAGTGAGGTCAGGCTTGACCACAAGCCTTTGAACTCCATTTGCAAGCGCTGCTCCGTTGAAGCGCCCCTTGATTTTCTGAAGTGAGAGCCAGTTGCTGCAGAGAGGCTAGAAAATTCCAAATCCTGCAAAAATCTCCAGGAGGTCCCCTCAAGCATCACATCTGCCTTTGTCTGACCTGCTCCTCAACCCCATCCCACCCCAGATTCTGCAGTGCCAAGCAACGGCTCCAAGATATGGATGGGCTGACAGGACATTCTCTACGTTCCAAGGCTGGCTGAGCATCTATACTGACTATTTCACATGGGCCCATTTGCATTTTTTCCAGTGTACTTTGCAAAGGAGATTTTCTCCAGAAGGTAATCCTCAGACTGTTTCCCAAAAGGGACGTTAAATCTGACAAGTGAACTCTCTATAGAGCTATATATCATAAAGTACTGTGATTTACAACATGTGCTCCAGGCTGGCTGGGCTCCAAGAACATTTGAAAAAGATTAAGGAACACAAAAGAATTAATGGCATGATAGGACATAACCACTTACTCCTGCCTTGAAACTGAGGTTTGACAGGTATCACTAGAGTTGGGTTTTTTTCCTTCCTTCTTTGCAGGTCTTCAGTCAGCAGCATCATTTAAATCACCAGAAAGAGCACCAGTTGGAGACATCAGTGACCTTAACTTCAACATTTAAAGTTTTTCTGCTGCTTTCTTCACTCAGGACTTGTCCTCTGATGAAGGTCCATTCTCCCACAGCTCGTTGTTCAAGTGTGGTGGTCTGGGCAACTCAGCATTGTCCTTTCATGGTTCACTTCTCCATGAGCTCCTGGAAACTGCCTGGAGTCATCTTCTCTGCAGCTCCAATGCTATGCAACAAAACTTATTGTTGCCTCATTACTCCCTGAAGGCAATGGACACAATCACCAGGGGCTTACTGAGGGAGAAACAAACTTTTGTTCCTAGCTATATGACTTTTGCCCTTTGGTTGAATTAGCAGACCTCATTAGTTTTTTTTTTACAGTATTCATTGTATTTTGGGATGAAGGAGCAATGCCACAATCAAGGTGAAAGCTTCTTCCACCTCTTCATCAAGCAGGCTGCTACCCAATATGCTTGCAGCAGTGGGATTCCTTGCACTTTTGCTTAGCCTGGATCTGATTTGTATCCACTGATATGTGCCAACAGCCTCGTACCAAGAAGGCAGGCTGCCTTTACAGAATCCCAGCATGGTAGGGATTGGACGGAACTCTGGAGATCATCTGGTCTAACACCCCTGCTCCAACAGGGTCACCCAGAACAGGGGGCCCAACATCACAGTGTCCAACCGGATTGGGATTCTCTCCAGAGAAGGAGACTCCACAGCCTCTCTGGGCAGCCTGGCACAGGCTCTGACACCCTCACACCAAACAACTTTCTCCTCTTGCTCAGGTGGAACTTCCTGGGTTCCAGTTTGTACCCGTTGCCCCTTGTCCTGTCGCTGGGCACCACTGACAAGAGTCTGGCCCTATCCTTTTGCCCCCCAGGGCCCCTTTAGTAATCTTCTCCCTGTCTCTCTTGAACTGGGGATCCCAGAACTGGACCCAATACTCTGGCTGCAGTTTCCCTAGGGCAGAGTAGGGGGCAGGAGAACCTCCCTCAACCTTCTAGCCCCACTCTTCTTCATATACCCCAGGAGACCATTGACCCTCTTAGCCGCAAGTGCCCATTTTTGGCTCATGGGGAACTTCCTGTCCACCAGCATTCACAGGTCTTCTCCATGGAACTGCTTCCCAGCAGGTCAACCTCTCAGCTGTATTGGTGCATAGGGTTCTTTCTCCCCATGTGCAGGACCTTACACTTGCCCTTGTTTAACTTTATTAGGTTCTTCTCCAACCACCTCCCCAGCCTATCCAGGTCTGAATGGCAGCACAGCCTCCTGTGTTTAAGCCACTCCTCCCAGTTCTGTATCATCAGCAAACTTGAAGCATTAACCGTGCATTAACAAACATTTTCCAGTGACAGCCAAAGCAAACCTTTCTTCAGCAGGGACTAGATGCCCACCATGAACAGGGTTCACAGAGCTTATTCAGCAGCCGCACGTCCTTTAGTCTACTGCTTAGACCACGTGCTCTGCAGCTAGAGATACAGACGTTAGGAAATAAAACTCCCATTATCAGCTCCCTGATCTAACATCTTCTTTCCTGCTGCTCTGCCTTATGATGTCTGCTCTAAGGTCAGCATTTAGTGTTCATCATTGTAGTCTAGCGATAGCCTCAATTATCCTTTACTTTCACACTAATGATCTTTGGAACTGGCTCTTGGGAGATAAAATGCCCATTTAAATACCTTCTTCTCGTCTGTGGCTTTCAGAGACAAAAGCTTTGCTGCGGTTTTTAGTGACTTGGTCCCACACGCACGCACATTTGATTCAACTTATGGATTTATTATTACTATTATTTTGCCTCAGGAGCTCACGACAACCGTAATTCTTGCTTTTAAATACAGGTTTCCTTTCAGGCGAAGATAATTTCAAATGTCTGTCCTAGGTCTGTGGGATGAAACTACCTGCAAACAAACAATAAGTGAGAATTGAATTTATCTCAGGATATCTGAGAACAACTCTCATGCCATCCTCGGTGTTGCTTGTTCTCAGAACCAAATTGTTGCACTTTTAATTACCACTCGCTCCCTTTTGTCCTCATCTTTTACTGGATGTATGATAATTTAACTAACAAATTCATTTATACCTATACCTTAAACCTCTTGCCCTTGCTTTCAGTAAATAAAGCATCCTACCAAAACTAATTGGGTTGTTATTTCCTAATTTTGGTCTTATTTTTGAATAAGATATAATAACCATTTCATCTTAGCTTCTTTCATTAAGGATTGAACAGTATTTTCCTATTTTGAAAACAAGTATTAGTTTGGTGATTGTGTTCCTTTGCTTTATTTGAAAACAGGAGAAAATAGGCAGAAAAATAAGAAAAAAAAAAAAAGAACTACCCATTCTAATAGGAACAGCATTTACTATTCACAGCAATATTCATAACATTACTTATCCTAATTCCTCAATCATCTCCTATGCAAATGCTTGGAAAATGAATGAGCTGATTAAAGGAGCTGTTAGTGGAACAAGGACACTGGGCTTCACTTTGAACAAGGGAGAACATGCAGCTCATTAAAGCTCTGCATTTTAAGCATGTCTGGGGGAGATGCCAGCTGCTAAGGTATCTTCACCACATAGGTGACATAGACATCAGGACCACATGGCAGGGGGGGCAGATATAAAGATGAGGACAGACATTTTTAGCAGGGTCTGTTGGGACAGGACAAAGAGTGATGGTTTGAAACTAAAAGAGAGAGACCTAGACTAGAGAGAAGGAAGGAATTTTCAATGCTGAGGGTGGTGAGAGCCTAGATCAGGTTGCCCATAGAAGTGGTCAATGCCCCATCCCTGGAAGCATTCCAAGTGATGTTGGCTTGGGGCTCTAAGCAACCTGCTCTAGTTGCAGATGTCCCTTCCCAGTGCAGGGGGGATGGACCAGATGACCTTGAAGTGTCCCTTCCAATCCAACCCCTTCTGTTATTCTATGATCAGTAGCACCTGTAATAGCCCAACACCTCTACTAAGTAACAGGGAGCCTCCCCAAGCATCCCCTGAGCTGCCTACCTTAGAAGAAGAGAGATTTGATCCCAAATACAATTATAGCTCATTTTACCACCAGGCACAGAGCCCAGACTAAAGACAGTACCAGCAGCCCTAGAAAAACCTCAGGAGATTTAAAACACAGGAGGACTGCCACCTCTGTGTGTTTGTTCTGTACATTTCTGGAGGTAATCAGAGCCAAGGGAGGAGAAGCACAATAGCTGTTGGTTCCATGTAAATACACCCCAGCTTTTGTTCTACTTGCTAAGGACAACTATGGGTGGAGCAAGATGACAAGTCACCCATTCCCATACCCAGCACCACCACCAGCCTGAACCTTCTGGCAGCCAGACATCTGGCCTGGGACAGGCTGCAAGAACAGCTGGGAGCTCCTCAGAAAGACCACAAAGAAATGGAAACCCAGCTCATGTCCACCATCAGGTGTCCCTATAAATGACATCTTACCAGCAGCCTTTACATCTTCAAGCTGAGTTTAGAGACAGCTAAACCAAACCTCCAGAGTAACTCTGACAATTCACAAGACAGTTCTGTAGCTTTGCTCTTCTACGTTACCAGGAAGAGCTGCTCACATCAAGAAAAAACAGCCCCCACCTCCACAAGCCTGCAAAAGAGGCTCCCCTAGACCCAAGAACAGACTTGTTAGCAGCTTCATCTCCTATGGGCTTTGGCCAACAGCTGATGAGGGGATGGTTTTAACACAGGTTGCTAATTAGCAATTTGTGAAGGCACCTTTCTTATTTCCTTTAAAGTCCTCAGGGTCACCTGGGTGGCCTCAATTATTTTGTCAGTGGAAAGAAAACACAGAATCATGGAACTACAGAATGGTTTGTGTTGGATGGGATCTTTAAAGGTCATCTAGTCCAATCACTTTGAAGGACTCTTCTGCTTCCACTGTCTATACTGGGATGAGAAGTATTTTGTCATGGGATTTCTACTGATTCTAGTGGAAATGGAGATGAGAAGGTATGAGATATGTGTATATATATATAGGATATGATATATGTGTATATGTAGGCATCAGCTTTTGATCTGATGAATCCCACATTTTGTGCTTGATAGTGGTACTTTGATCCCATCTTTCTTTCAACCTTGATAGGAACCCACTTTTAAGAGAGGAACAGTAAATCCTTAGTGAAGACCTCTCTGAAAACTGAACATGAAAAAACTTGTAACTCACCATAACCCACAATAACTCTGGAAGAACTCGTGTCCCTGTACACACCACTAAACCGAACTACAACCAGTATATCTCTCTTTCCAGCCTATAGATCACAAAAAGGAAAAAGGAAATAAACATTGGAAACTAGTAAGTTAGACATTAGAGCAACCCTAAGATATAAAATGGCAAAGGCAACTCAAAGAAAAGAATGACCACCTTCCTTTAGCTGCTGCCTGGGCACCACATCTAGGAGTTCATCAAAGTGCCTGGACAATGCAGGCTGGAGAGGAGAACTTCCAACATCTTCCTGAAAGATCACTCAGCTCTTGCAAAGGGATGCTGTCATAGCAAAGAGGAAGGAGTGGGCTGAATTATAAAATATTCAAAATGCCATAGATAATTGAATAGTTAATATGCTCATTTATTCAAGTTCCGTAAGCCTCAAAATAGCATTTTCAAGTGTTTTCATTTTTTCTTCATCAGATTCACGTAGGCTCCTTCTTGGGCTCAAATACCTGCTGAAGTGAAGGGGGGGGGCATGAGTGGGTTGCTGAGCCTGTGACCCTGCAACATTGCCCGTACGGAGCTGCAACTGCAGCCTTCTCCAACCTACTGCTCTCCAATGAAGGTCCATGTGGCTTGGTGCTCTGCTCTGAGGGTCAAAGGGATTCATTGCACATAGCTTTTCAGAGTAAGATTCTTCTACCAGTGATGTGGTTTCACGAATTTCATTTCACTTTTATCTATACATCTAAAATCCCCAATTGCACATGAAGATTCTTCACCATGAGGGTGATGAGACACTGTCACAAACTGCCCAGGGAAGTTGTGGATGCCCCATCACTGGATGTGTTCAAAACCAGGTTGGATGGGGCTTTGAGCAACCTGGTCTAGTGGGATGTTTCCCTGCCCATGGCAGGGGGGTTGTGACTAGATGATCTTAGAGGTTCCTTCCAACTCAAACCATTCTATGATTTTATGAAGCTAAAGTGACTGTGCTTTGATGTAGCACCTCCATGTGCAGATGCTGCTTAAGCACGCACTTACCAGGCTGCTCCTCACCAGCAAGCACATTTCCTTAATCTCATGTGCATATTAATGGCAATATAAAGCACAAATGGAATATACTTAGCACTTCATCGTAGAGAATTATTATCTTAAGATATCTGAGGCAATGGTCTCTTGTTTTGCTTAAATCTTTCTGCTGAATAGAATGGCAATAAAGCTCTGATCTGCAAGGTCCTCAGCCTTCTGGAGATGCACGGGAAAGTGCTCTGCAGTCAGCCATGCTGGGAGCATGAACACACATCATGCCCCAATGTTTCTGTTTAATTCCTGACTGCCTCCTGAGGGTTTAGCCCACTATAATAAAGAAGTTCTGCTCTAAAACTGAGGCCTCTGTGCCTTTCCAGGGTGGAGTTATAGCTGAGGCCATGGCTGAGCCCTTTTGCTTATCTCCTCTGGGCTGGCACCCAGCAGTGGTACTGGCATCACACAGGGACAGTGGTGAATGCTCTCTTTTCAGCAATAAAGTTTCTGGATTTGAACAGCCAAAAATCAGGGGGAAACTCTTAATTCCTACAGAAAACACCACGTACTTAAGCGTACATTCTCTCCCCCTAAAAGCTGTAAGATTGGTGTAAAGCTAAAGAGATTTAATAGAAAATACACAAGTATTCCCTTTTATCTGCCTAGTTCCTCTGGTGATGAATACAGTTTTCCTTGGCAGACTTTTCTCTGTCCAAAAGCAGAGGCTCAGGTGATAACATGACTCCAAAAACTGGAGCTTTGAGGAAGAAAACCACCTCTCCACTTTCCAGGAGACTCCCAGTAACTCGTGAACATGAGCAAGGAAGAAGAGCTTAGTGTTAGCTCACTATTTGAGGGAATGTTAATAACATTTGGGGACGTATCAGACTGAGAGCTGTGAGATTCATCTGGCACAAATCCAAATTGGATTTAAGGGCTTATACTAGATAGAGCTGGTGAAGGATCCCAGTCCCGGGTCCTTCTCACAGGGGAGAATTTAAACTCTAAATCCAAATGACTCCAAAGTTTAAGTCAGCTACAAATCTGAGTAATGTTAATATTTTCAGATGCTCTGGTGCAAAGGGAAAGAAACACTCTCTGCTGTGATTCCATAAGAGATTTCCTTCTACACTGATGGCATAAAGTTATGTAGAGGGCCATAAAGGAGGATGGATGTGGCTGAGCAGAAGGCAAGGCCAGCAGAAGACTCTTGGCGAACCCTGCTCACCATACCTCTCCATCTTTCTCTTCATTGATCACTGAGGATCACTAACTACAGCTTAATGCCCTGGTTAAGAGGTAAAGAGAATTGACTTTGCTGGCAGCAGTGCTCTCCTGGGCTTTGAATTCCTGGAATAGTTCAGTGCAAGAGAATTTTGCTGTGTGTAAATATTTCCCTGTCTATTCTCTTGCGTGACAGGTGAAAATTAAACCAGCAGCCTGGGTGTATATCACAGGTCTCCAGTTTCTTTTACTGTTCATACAAGGCTTGTCTGTGAAACAAGTAGCTCTTGTCCAGACATTTTCCCCATGGTGTGGAGGAAGGACAGGTCAGCCAGCCAGAGAACAAGCCTCTGAGAAGTCCCTCTGCTCTCTCCCACAGCCACCAGAGCTGTGAATTGACTGCAACCCACTCTTGCTGGGGGAGTAGTAGGGATGCTCGAGGCACAGCATCTGCTCCCAACCCCAGAGTCACCTCCAGGCATTGAGGGAAGGTCCCACCAGGCACAGGCTTAGTGTAGGGAAGGTATTTCCAGCCTCTGGCTCAGCTCAGTAGCATCCCATATGGGAGAAGGCTGCAAGGAGATCAGATCAGATCTCAGGCACTCTAATATGTGAATACAGCAATTTCCCTTGCTTCAGCTTCGCTGCAAGTCTTCTGTGTGTGTCTGTGCTCTCATGAGACATCAAATGCAACAGGAAAAGGTTGTACAACTTGCTCAGGGTAAGAGCAAGTGCACTCAACAACAGGGGGACCCACAGCCCAGTCTTCAGGGCAGGAAATTGGAAGAACAAATTTTTAATCTCCTGGGAAAGGGCTTTAATCCCTACCCAGCTGCACACGGATGTTCCTTTTCCCACCTCCCCAGTGGGTGCCCAAAGAATGATGCTCAGCATACACCCAGCTGGTGAAGCCCTTCAGATTCTCCTTTTCTACAATCAAATGGAAACAATTTGAAGAGAGACATTCAAATTTGTCAGGAATGGATTTTTTTCTCATCACTCGCCATTGGGGTGTGCAAAGGGAAGAACTCTCCTACCGTGTAATCAATTATGCCAAAGTGATTGCTCAAAAACCGTACAAATAATCAAAACACTTAATCCTAGAAATGACAAATGGCGTTGCATTCTCTTGTCCAGGATTCATGTTCATGTTTTGCATGGCTGAAGCTATTTGCTGAATTCAGCTCGGATTGGCAAACAGCTTCGGCTACTCCATGGCTGCGTTCTTCTCAGAGATTAAATGATAAATGAGGGAGTAAAAACCATCCCAGCTGCACTAAGGAGGTGAAGTCTGTGCTCTGGACCTGAGTGCAGAAGTGGTCTGTGAGTCGGTGGGCTGGTGAACCTCACCGCAGCAACTGTGCGAGCCACTACTGGCAGGCTGGCTCCGGTGGCCAACGGCTATCAGGGCTGCACATTTCAGCCTCTTATTTCATATGAGCTTGGTTTTTCATGCATTGTAATTTGTGCTATTTAGTCCTTGCAGGGAGCAGGGCGGTTGTTAATAGGAGCTGATTCCCAAAGCCTTTTGCTTGAGTCATGCAAAAAAAATGCCTTCAACAATATCAAAGTCTGATTCTGCTGTGATATTCTGTGTTTATTTAAAACAAAATAAAAAGATTACCAAACCCCCACACAGAGGAAACTGCACCTTCTTTGTCCTAAAAGGCTGAGGCACAGGCACCTTAGGCCACAGGGCCCCACAGGGGAACCTTTGCTTCACTCTCCACCAACACAATACTGAGGAAGATGTGTCCTCAACTTTTTGCAGGGCAAAGATAATATCAGGCTCTGAAACATGAGTCAAAAGCAGTGCTGGAGGCAGGGCTTTGGACTTTGAACTTTGGTTGCTGCTTAGTATGTTGGTTTTTTTTCCTTACATATCACAGAATCATACAATTGTTTTGGTTGGAATAGACCTTTCAGATCATTGAGTCCAACCATGAACCCAGCACTGCCAGGGCACCACTAACCCCTGTCCCTCAGCACCACATATCCATGGATTGGAAACCCCTCCAGGGATCATGGGGACACCACCACTGCCCCATCTGATTCACCGTTCCTGCCTGAACAACAGATCTGGGTAACTCCAAGTATTGTGCATAAGATGGGACAACAACAGGGGTTTGGACATCTCTGTTAAAATCACTTTTTCCTTGTATGCGTAATTGGAAACAAGCATCCCAATCCTTGCTGTTGTCAACCTGATTCCCTTCCAATGAGGGCTTGATTCTTCATCCTGAAAGAGTTTACAGTGAAAAATATGTCCTTGAGGCCAAGATTTTCAGAGACACTTTTGTCAGTAAGGTATGCAAATCCCCCTGAATATCACCTAACCCCACTGGGCTGTGAGTCGCATGGTAACACCCAATGTGGTGCTTTTGAATTCATTGGCTGAATGAAAACACTTTTTAAAAAGAAGTAGACATCTCAAATATGATCTATATCTGTCTGCTTGCATGAAATTTAGCGATTGGAAAGGAAGATGTATGTCAATAACATCCCTGGGAAGACAGAGGCAGGATTGTTACATACAGTTAGAAATGGTGTGATTCCTTATCCAGGATTTTACGTGGGAACAACCAGCTGGGGAAGGAGACACTGCTTCAGATTATTTAGGCTCCAGGGAGACCTTCTTGGGGCCTTTCAGCACTTCAAGGGGCCTGTCAGAAAGATGGGGACAGACTTTTGAGCAGGGCCTGTTGGGACAGGACAAGGGATGATGATTGAAACTAAAAGGAGGAGATTTAAACTGGGGAGAAGGAAGAAAGTTTTGATGCTGATTGTGGGGAGATCCTGGCCCAGGTTGCCCAGAGAGGTAGTTGGCGCCCCATCCCTAGAACCATTCCAGGTGAGGTTGTCTGGGGCTCTGAGCAACCTGCTCTAGATGCAGATGACCCTGCTCAGTGCAGGGGAGTTGGACCAGGTGGCCTTTAAAGGTCCCTTTGAACCCAAACCAGTCTGATTCTGTAGCTGCGCAGGCCCCTGGGCTGTTGCACTGCTGGGTCTCACCAGGCTGCAGGTGAGCTCAGTGCTTGGCAGGAGCATGAAACCTTAAATGACCAAACCGCTTGAAATCAAAGCTTGTTTTTATTGCTAAATATAAATTTATGGCTAAATTAGTCTTGGCAGAGGTAGAAACCTGCCAGTCTGTGCTGTGTTTACAGGGCTAAGATACAACCCAGGGGAACTTCCTGTAGCTGGAAGAAGTGGTTGAAGTACTGCTGGGAGTAAACTGGGTCATTGATGCTTGAGCTCAGGTAACCCACCCAGGAGCCTGGCCCTGTCCTTGGATGTGGTGTCAGTAGAGCTTGTCCAAGACTTGCTGAAACACACCTTTCTGAGGGGTGGTGATGGCCAGAGAGGGGGAGGCTGAGCCCCAGGGCTCTCCTGTCCCCTGACTCCTGTGCTGGGGGGAGCCCATGGTGTGCTTGGGGCACCACTGGCCATTGCAAGACCCTTTTATTACTGGGAAATAGACACCTAGTCCCTGTGGTCTTGGTGGGGCTGTTGAACACCCTGAGGGCTGAAGCAATTGCCATGGCTCAGCCTCCTTGGCTGCAATTTACTCCCATGGCAGTTCTTGCAGGGGGGCGTTGCCGCTTGGAGGTGATGGGTCTGGTAGGACACCATCTACAGAGATGTGCTTGTGCTCAAATCTGTATGTCCACCCCATGTACATCAGCAGTGCAGGGGAAACTTGCTCCTGTTTAAACCATTTCCCAGTGGGCTGGAGTAAAAATTCTGTCATGGGAGCAAGGCCAGTGCTATGCCCCAGGTATCGCAAGTCTCCAGGTGACCAAGAACCAAGTACAGGAGACAAGAATGTGTTTGAAACCTTCAATCAGCTTTACTGAAGCTAAATCAGAGCCTGTGTGAGTGGCAGCCCAGTGACACAAATCCAGGCATTAGCTGAACAAGCACAAATGATCCCTGATCGAAGGAGAGTGATGCTACTGAAAGAAGCCAACGCAAACACCAAGAAGGCCCAGTGCAAACCCAGGGGAGGCTGGGAGTGCTACTGAGTGCATAAGGACAGCTGAGCCTGTTTCAGGGAGAGAGATGGTGAGGAGCTCTCTGGCTCCTCACCCCATGCCACCTGGGGTCTTGGGGCAAAGTGCTGTGAATTCAGGCTGTGCAGGCACCAAGGTGTCCCCCCAGAGCCATTCAGAGACATCACCGAGGACAGAGCATGAGCTCTGTCTTGCAAGATTAAGGTGGAAGAGATGGGTTTAACTCAAATGCTGGGTTTTCTGGACTGGGACACACCAGCCCAACCCTGGAGACACAGCTGCAGGAGCGTGCAGGTCCTAGCAGGATGCCCTGGGCTCAGGGGTTCATACAGGGCTGTGTGGAGCAACACTGGGATGGTAACACTTTACTGGTGCATCACATGCTGGTGTCAGCTCTACAAGTCTCATCCACGCTCTTGGCCATGGATGGCTTTATCCCAGGGATGGGAGCCCAGGACCATGACCACCCAGGTGGCATTTGCAGCAAGGACAGGGCAGAAGGGGAATGAACCCCATTTTGTGGCATGGACTTGCCCCGCAGGTGCTGAGGTCCAACACACATTTCCAGGGGTGAAGCCACATGGGGCAGGGTCAAAAATTCTCATAGTGATGTGCAAAGTAGGTCTGGTCCTTCTTGTTCAGCTGCTGACAAGCCTTTTCCACATTCTTTGTCATTCCAGGTGGGCCACAGCTGAACACCCCAATCTTCTGCACCTGAAGAAGAAGGAAGCCAAAAAAGTTAAATGCAGCAGCACCATCTCTACCCCCAGCCCCCCTTGGCCCCTTGCCCTCCAGCAGCTTTGAGCATGGACGTTGCCTGAGCCATCTGTCCCAGCCCTAGGAGGCTTTTGGGCAGATTGTCACCTCCCTGTTTTGCTGCTGGGGCCATGGAGGAAGGGATTCCTCAGGGTCTCTGCCAGCTCTGGGCAGTGGCTGCAGCCAGGGTCTTACCATAGTGGGGAATGTTAAGCTGATACGGGGTGGGGGTTGGGAGGAACACTGCTGGCTCTGGCAGCTCATCCTGGATCCCAAGGGAAAGTGGGGTTCATGCCCCTTCTGCCCTGTCCTTGCTGCAGATGCCACTAAGATCTCCAGGGCCTCAGGCACAGACTGGGACCAGTCCTTCACACCTGACAGTGGGTGCCCCTCCTCCTGTCCCCAGCTAGGCACTGACCTCGGGATGCACCTCCTGCAGCGAGTTGAAGAAGGGTACAAAGGGAGGGCGCCCAAAGTGGGTGATGGAGCGCAGCCCTGTGAACAGGCTCTTGTTCAGCACCTTCTGGAAGTGTCTCTCGCAGATGTACTGGAAGAGAAAGCAGTTCCCATCAGATGGCTCAGCACAGCCCAGCACAGCATGGCAGTTGCCCTGGAGGGTGGCCAGGCTCACCAGCATGGTGGTGCGCAGGTCAAACTTCTCAGCCAGTTGCGTGATGTAAATGTGCACAGACACCAAGTCGTTCCTGTCCGCCTCCTCCACCTCACGGATGATGTCCGTCAACCACTCAAACTGCCGCTGTGTGCGTGTCACCCAGATGAAGTAGATCTGTGGAACATGGGAATGAGGCTCAGAGCGGGGCTAGCACCTTTATGCATGTCCATGAAGCTCCTTCCTGTATGGATCATGGAGGATTTTGCCCCCAAAGAGGCCAGCAGCAGCAGAAGGCATCTCAGGAGGGCTCCTGTCTTTCAGATGCTTCCTCTTACCTTCTTACACTGCATCTTGGAGCTTATGGATGACTTGAAGACCAGGTCCTTGAGGATGGATGCAAAGGGTGTCACCCCAATGCCTCCTCCCACCAGCACTGACACCTCAAACTTGTTCCATTCCTGGTGGCCTTCTCCAAAGGGCCCGTCCAGATAGAGCTGGAAAGGAGTCAGCTGTCAGCAAATCCACTGACTCCACTTGCCCAGGTCTTGGCTGCCTTGAAGGCTGGAGAAGCACCTTGGGCTAGGCACAACCCACTGCTGAGATGCTCTTGGGCTTGGATGACCCTGGAGATGCAGCATAGGGCTCACCTTGGGCATCCTGCCAATGAGGGCCAGGTTTTCTGGGGAGTAGAGCTCCCGCAGGCGGGTGGTCCAGGGCCCTACGGCCCGGATGTGCAGGCTCAGTGTATCCTCGTGCGGTGCTGAGGTCAGGGTGAAGGGGTGGTACTCGCTGGTGCCCAGGGCCACACAGGCAATGCGCACCCACTGCCCAGACTTGTAGTCGAAGTCCTGTGGTCGCTGGAACCGGAGATTGGTGACACCTCGGGTAGACAGGGATGGGGACTTTGTTAAGTTGGAGACATGGACTGGTGGAGGTTCCTCCATTGCTGCAGTCCCAGATGCTTTTGTCAAGAGCCTGGGCTGAGCTGGTACAGCGTGACCAGGGATGTCGTGGTACCTGAGGGCAGGAGCTCGGCTTTCACCACACTGATCTCCACTTTCTTCCTGCTCAGGCTGAGTAGCTTGTCCGCGCCGTAGATGAGAGCTGGGATGATGAAGTAGATGTGGAAACGGGGCTGCTGGATCAGCGCGTAGCTGCCATGGATGATGATCTGGGCAGGGAGCAACTCCCATCAGCATGGTGCTTGACACAACAAGCTCCATGGTTGATTTGGCAGCAGCTCAGCAGCAGTGGGGAGCTGTGTCTGGGGCCACCAGCTCCCTTGAGACCTTTCCAGCTATTTCATCTCCTCCACAGAGCTGACCCACAGGCTTGTGGTGCACTGGCACCACCCCTCCCTCCAAGACCAAAAGCTTTACCAGGACATAGAGCAGCACATATAGGTGGTGAGTGATCCAGAAGCCCTGGAAGCTGACGCGTCGGAAGTGGTGGGTGGCGAACACGTACATCATGGCCAGAATCACAAGCAGCAGCACTCCTGTCATGCCTGTGAGAGGAAGGGTTGGGAGGTCCCAGTGAGGATCAGGGCAGCCCCACAGGGGATCCACCTGGGCATGGGCATGCAGGTCTGCCTGCTAGGTGGTCTCACCTGGAATAGTCTGGAAGAACCACCAGTAATACTTCTGTGGGATCTGTGACCTGGAGAGGGACAAGAGATTGCTCGATGGAGTGGCCAGAGCAAGCTCCTGGTTCACATTTTCATTCCTGTCCATGCCCAGGATGCTGTGTCTGAGCTGTGTTTTAAATTTCACCTACCCATCATCTGTGAAGACACTGGAAAAGAGACAGGCTAACACACTGAGAGGCATGACGGAGAAGATGTAGACATTCACTACGTGACCTGCAGTGTGGAGCACTGGAAGAGACAGAAACCAGAAGAGAAAAAGCATTACTGTTATGGCTGGAGATGTGGCTGATGTGCTGGGGGACCCGGCTATTCCTCCTCTCCTCTGGTCCCAGAGCACGTTTGTCTCTGCAGGCTCCATACAGGTCTTCAAACTTCTGCTTGGTCCTCGTGCACCATAATAGGCTGGTCTTCCTGCTTTAGCTGTGGTTTGTGGGAGGCACATCCCCCAGCAGCCCACCTACCTGAGAAAATCAGGGCTGCCATGGCAACCCAGCGGTGGAAGTCTACAGCAGCATCGAAGGGGATGTAGTGATTGAGGAAGGTCTCTCGCAGGACGGTGATAAGGTTGCGGCACATGGTGAGCAGGATGTAGGAGTACAAGAAGGAGATGCAGGCAGCTGATCCCCGGGAGATGATGATCCCCACAAAGGTGGTCTGTGCGATTCCAGTGCTGGGGGACGCAAAGCTGTAATCTGGGGAGAGAGAGAGGAGTCGGCGTCAATGTGCCCTGCGCTCAGGGCTGTGACCCCTCCTGCAACAAAGGGGACAGCCACCTGAGTGGGTCCTCCAAGAAAAGGTCACCAGTGATGGGGCTGTCTGGAGACAGGGGCACAATTCCTTCTGTGACGACCCCTAGAGCTGCCGGGTGATAAGGTCTCCTTGGAGGGAGGGGATTGTCCTCCTCTGCCAGACACTGTGAAACTGCACCTTGGTGCTGTGTCCTCAGCTGGGCATCCCAATATGAGAGCATCAAGAAACTGGAACAAGTCCAGTGGGGGCCACCAGGATGGGTGGGAGATGGAGGACGTCACACAGGGGAAAGGCTGGGGAAATGGACTTATTCAGGCTGGAGGAAATGGGTCAGAGAAGACCTTGTGGCTGCCTGCAACCTCTTACAGGTTGTCACAGAGAGAAGAGACACAAATTCTTTCTCAGAGATGGCCAGTGAAAGGATGAGAGGTCAGAGCACAAGTTTCAATGAAGAAAATTCTGGTTTGTTGTAAAAGAAAAACCAGTTCACAGGGAGGATGGTCAAAACCTAGCACAGGCCCAGAAAATGGTGGGATCTCTAACCTCTGATCTCTTCAAACCTTCTCTAGACAAGACCTTCATCAGCCTGATTCAGCTTTGAAAATGGCCTTGCTCTGAGCAGGACATTGGACCAGACCCCTTCAGAGGTCCCTTCCAACTTTAGTAATCCTTTGGTTATTCAGGGGGCGGGACTAACGCTGTTGTCCAAAGCTGTGCTGGCATCTTTCATACCCCCAAGCATGCTACTGGCAGCCTTGAGAAGCCAAGCCCATGCACCCCTCCATGTCTGGGGCAACAGGGCTGGGTGGTGACTCACAGTAGGCTCGCTCCACAAACACGCCAGCGGTGATGGCAGAGAAGAGCACCACGCAGATGATATGGCGCCGGTAATTCTCAATAAAGCGCTTGAACTCCTGGATCTTCTGCTGAACTTTGTTCCGCTCGTACTTCTTCCGTCGCGCTTCGGTGTACAGCTGCAGCTGGTACTGGTTCACCCTGGCAAATACAGAAGGGCTGGTGTCATTTCGAAGTATGACGCAGGGCCATGCTGCCCAGACTTGGGTCTTTCTCCCTGTGTGGCACTCGGGCATCACCACACTGGTGGCCTGGAGAGCACAGCACCAGTGAGTGATCTCAGGTCATCCCACAGTCGACCCACTTTTGAAACCTGGTAATAAACATGACAGTGACTCATAAATGAAACTGTAGATAAAGACTGTAAAAGATAATTTTCATAGCAATATTCAACCCTCCAAACAGATCCCAGGGTAAGGGAAAGTTCTTGGAGCTCTTTAGGCAAATCAGGATATTCTCCCATTAATAACTGCTTCCTTGTAGAAATACGTGCTGCTTCCACAGCAGTGAGAACCCGAGTCTCTCCTGCAGGCAGCCCACAGGTGAACCATAGAATCATAGAACAGTTCTGGCTGGAAGAGACCTTCAAGATCATCAAGTCCAACCTTACTCCTAGCCATATCAAAAACCACTAAACCATGTCCCTAAG
>WUAM01000071.1:27749727-27761981 GCA_024336885.1 Actenoides hombroni
GAGCAAACAATGCACCGACAAATCAGGTGAAACTGGAGAGAGCTGCAGATCAGACCTTCCTCCTGAGACTGCTGCCTGTGTGACAAAGTCATCCCTCACTTGTGTAGAGGAGAGCCCAACTTCAAAGAGTGAGGAAGACTCAAAAGGGGGTACGGCTGGCATGATTCTGGAGGAGCCATCAGCTGCAGAGGGGTTAGAAAAAAGCACTGTGGAAACAGCTCCGAAGGAGCCCTTTGGAGGGAACGAGAACACCTCCAACCTCAGCAGCAGTTCGACGTCAAGTGACGTCATCTCCGGAACGCCGCAGCCTGCGAGCCGACGGCAATCTTTTATTACTTTGGAGAAATTTGATAGTTCAGAGAGCAGACCCTTCAGCCTCTCAGCCTTAAACAGTTTATCAGAGATGTCCGGAAGCGCTGCTTCTGTGGCAGGTAAACAGGAGAACAGGAACGTGTGCAAACCTAGTGCGAAACCGGGGAACTCTGGAGAAGAAAACAAGAAGCCTTCAAAATCTGAGCCTGAGCAAACATTTACTTCCATACGAAGGCTAACTCGCAGGCAGAGTAAAATGGAGCACCAAGGATACAAGCAGTCCAAGTTGTTAACGAGGCCAGAACAAGAGTCTCTTGCTTCCAGCAGCGTGGAAAATAGTCCTAGACTCTGTTCTGCAGTAGAAGATGTGGAACAGGTTCTCCTTGCTCAGTCCCAAGCTCTGCATTCTACAGACGCAGACATTAAAAAAGCAGAAGATACAATAGCAGAAATTGAAAGGGATCAGGTAGATATGGATTCTAAAGAAAATACACCCCCAGAGACAACAGTGTCATCTGAGCAGGTAATGGGTGATGACAGCCAGGTTCCAGCTGTGTCTCCTAGTCAGAAAACAGTAAGGCGTTCTTTAAGACGACGGTCAGAAGCCACGGAAAGTACAGCAGGTAGTCAAGATCTGGAAGATGGCCACCAAAAGAGAGACAGACATAAAGATGATGAAAAGTCTGGGCAAAAGAAGGTGCCCCAGACTAAAGATGATGTATCCCAAAAGCAGAAAGTGGTTTCTGGGAGAACGACAGAAAATACCAATAAAATAGAAAGTGGCTTAGCTGAGAGAGTGGCTGCAGAGGGCCTGAGCTACAAGGAGTCTCCTGCTTCAAGGGGCCTTGATGAGGAAGTGAACAGAAGTGTTAGGAGGCCAGAAGATAACTCGAAGGCTGACACAGAAGCTCAAGACTGTAGCTTGAGTGCAGTAGGTCAGAAGCTGGAACGTCCACGGTACCACACAAGAAGAGCTTCCCAAGGGTTGCTTTCTAGCATAGAAAATTCAGAGGCTGATGGCTCCGAGACCAAGGAAGAAGGGACAAGGAGGAAAAGATCTGCAAAAGTAAAAAATAGAAGCGATTCTCTCGAAGGTAAATTGAAAGATGTACAGCCAGGAAGCCGTAGCCACGAGATCCCTTCCCACGGAAACGAAACTAAGAACCTGTCGGAAGCAAATCAAGGTGAACTGAGCTGTGAACTCGGCAGAGGTGCCGCGTTCACGCCGAAACCGTGCGACCTGAAAAACCAAGTAGTTCCTACAGACACTGGCAAAGCTGCGGGATCTGCCAGCTCGGAGACCTCACCCGAGGCGCAGAACGGGAGCGTAGAGCAAAACGAGAGCGGCGCATCAGCGGAGCCGTTCGCCAGCCCGCGTGTGTCTGATCGAGGCTCGAAAGCCGTAGAGGAAAAGCAGCACGCTGAGCAGCAAACGGACGCAGAAGATTGTTGTTCGACTGTTCTAGCAGGAGCAAACGCTTCAGGCGGTGATCTCCCCTCTTTGCAAACACCCGAGTGTCTGCGCAGAAGAGGCAAAAGGGTGAAAAGACTGAAGAACTGCTGTTGCCCTTCTAAAAAACCAAAGCAGCAAGTGACGTCGTTCACCAACTTGAATAACGACGACGTTTGTGAAGGGAATGAACCCCAGACCACCACCACCACCACCCCCCCGGTTCAGGTGTCTGTAAATACATCCGAGGAGTCTGGTAATTCCCATCTGGAGGAGAGCTTGTCCATGGCCCCTTGTGCGATGAGCACCCCAGTGCACCCTCTGAAGGAACCCGGCGCGTTCGGCTCGGCAGGAGAGGGATCATCTGGAGATACCCTGCAAGGGAGCAGTGTTGCCGTGGGGGAGGATCTGGAGAAACCGGAGCGCATCGCAGGTGAATTTCCTGACTCCACAGCAGAAATAGGAGAACCTGTTGATGAGAAGGACCAAACAGACCAGTGTCTGTCTGAGTGTGGTTCCCATGAGCCCGGTGACAGTGCTCTGGCTGCAGGTAATCAGAACAAAGAACCGGTGGCTACAGAAGGAGGAGGAGTTGGTCAGAACGAGCAACTGGAGGAGATCCCTGAGGCACAGACTGTTGTTGACAAACCTGAGAAAAAACAGATGGATGAGCTAGAAAGCAACTGGGATGATGAAGAGAGTACTGGGAGGGAAACTGGCATTACACAAGATGAGGAGATGAGGGAGGAGTTGGTGGAAACTGAAGCTACAGCGCCTGAAAACGTGGCCTTGGACAAAGAAGACGCCCTAGAAAATCCCAGTGTGGATTCACCTCAGAAACCAGCAGGTGACAATTCTTCAGTTACCGAGAGCCCCAGCGGCGTGCAGGCGCGTTGTGTCTGGTCCCCTTCAGCTTCTCCATCCACCAGCATTTTAAAGAGAGGTGTAAAAAGAAATCACGACGACGACTCCCTGTCTCCTGCCAATAAGGTATTGCGATGCCATTCGTGACGGGACGCAAAGTTGGTCAGTTCATCACAGGGATCTGTAACAGGGTCCGTAACACAACGAGCTCCAAATCTATTGAATTACTTACTGTATTTTTTTACTATAAATTATCTTACCCTGAGGCTGAAGCCTTACAGGTTTCTTTTTGGAACGTACAAGCACTGGCAGGTGGTGTCAGGGTTTGGGGTTGTATTTTTGACACTGAGCACCAAAGTCTTCTCTTGCTGCCTGAGTCTCAGAGCCCCAAATGTTACTACAAAACCCTGTGGGTTTGTGGGCTTACCGGTGGGTTTTAGAGCAGCTTTTTACAAAATGCATTTCATGTTTCCCTTAACAATAAGGAAACCACAGTTTCTGTCCTTGGATGAAACACTCTGGGTCCCTCAAGACCTTTAATGACTTTATTTCATACCGAGCTGCTTTGTCTCCTCAGACTTGCATTTTGAGTTTGTATTTTAGCAACGACTTCTCTCAAAAAACCCAGATTCTGGATCTCTCAAAACCTTTAATGACTTTATTTCGGACTGAACCGTTTTGTCTCCTTGAGACTTGCAGTTTGAGTTGGTGTTTTAACAGGGGCTTCTCTCGAAACACAGATTCGTCGCGTCTCCTTTGCAAATCCCATTTACCAAGAAGGGCTGGCAGATGACATCGACAGGAGAAGCCCTGTCATTAGATCCCATTCTTCTTCACCATCTTCCCGAAGTCTTAAAATTCTGTCCAGTATTCCGAGCAAGGTAAATTCTGTCACATATTTTCTGTATAAGTACTTGTGTTTCTCATTCATCATAGGTGATGTTGGTTTGCAGTTACTTGCTAACAGTTGTAAGAGCAGAGGACCGGGAAATAGAAGTAGTTGTAACTGGTGTATCTTGACTCATTTTCTTAATCTCTGATGATAAAAATTGCCCTCAGATCTGGGTAGCTAGAAAGTTGCAATTAACTGAATGCTGCAACCCTGAGAGATGTCCTTTTTTTTTTCCTCTTTTTTTTCTATCCAGCATATTACCACTCCAACCAAAGGACTTCTGTCCCCAGGATCTCGTAACTCTAGATTTAAGAGCTCAAAGAAGTGCTTAGTAAGAAGTGCTTTGGTTCATCTATCTCTTCTATTATTCCCCACCCACCACATTCAGCTATGTGATAGTTAATTTAATAATTTCTCCTTCTTATTCAAGATTACAGAAATGGCCAAGGAATCACTGCCTTCCCCCACAGGGTGTGTGTATCCTGCCTTAGCTGGCTGCAAAGCACCCGTTGGTGTCATTTTACCTCACATTACATCAAACATATGGTAAGTGGGTTCTTGCTTTTGAAGGGGACATTTGAATAGAAATTGAACCTACAAACCCCAGTTTTCTGATGTAGAATGTGATGACTTATCGTTGAATGGTTTGGGCTGGAAGGGACCTTTCAGGGGCATCCAGTCCAACCCCCCTGCAGGGAGCAGGGCCATCTGCAACTAGAGCAGTGTGCTCAGAGCCCCGGCCAACCTCCCCTGCAATGGTGCCAGGGATGGGACAGCCACCATCTCTGGGCAGCCTGGACCAGGGGCTCACCATCCTCAGCATAGCAAATTTCTTCCTTAAAAAGCAAAGACATTTTTAGCCAAAATATTTTCTTAAAAGGAGGGAGGTAGGTCTGGTAGGGGAGAGACTCAGCTGGATTGGAAATACTCTAGTTGCCTGTTTTGTCAGACTATGGAAAGCTTGCACTCAGGAACACGGGGAGCTCCCTCCGTGTCCTGTGGCAGAGCAGATGGATCTTCATGATCCGTGCCAAAGCAGTTGGAGTTTTCTGTGTTTTGAAGGCAAAGCTGATTTTGGAAGTTGGGGGAAGTACATTTCAAATGTACCAAAGCTGGGCACTCAGCTTGTTTGGTTTCCAGTCTGAATTTTGATCCTTTGTCACAGTGGGAGCTGTTCAGAATGGCCTTTTCTATCCTCCTCAGCTCCATTTCCTCCATCTCATCCTACCTGAGCAGGCTCTAGAATGCGATTCTCAGATGGATAGGGGACAAACTGCAAAAAGATCTATTTTTGCGGCTAGAACTTCATTGCAGTTTGGTTTTTCCTTCGCTTCTGTGCGTGCAAATTGCCATTCATCTAAGATTTCTCTCTGCTCTGCCGTGCCAGGCAGAAAAGACACGAGTCCCAACCTAATAAACCATCTTTCTTTCTTCCCTGCTGCAGTGCCAGAGGCTTGGGGCAGTTCATTCGAGCAAGGAACATCAAGACGGTGGGTGACCTGAGTTCTTTGACAATATCAGAAATCAAAACTCTTCCCATCCGCTCTCCTAAAGTTTCCAATGTTAAAAAAGCTCTTAAAGGATATCATGAGCAACAGGTAAAGTTTCGTTTTTAGTACCCAAAAAGCCAATATTAGCTTAATGAACTGCTGAAATCTGTCGTGAGAAATAATAGGGATTTATTACTTATTTTTTTTCCCCTCCCATTAGCATTTTAGAACTCAGAGGAACCTGAGATTTCATGGTACACGTGACCTGGTTACAGTATTATTATATTATATATTATAATATATTATATTATAGTCTATATTATAACAGGAATAACGATTGTATTTATTATGAGGTTACAACATGTCCCACCAGGTAGTCTTACCTTTTTTTTCCTCTGAAAATCCATCTCTTGTTCTCTCCCCAAAAAATCTTCAGGTAAAATCTCGAGGATCTGAGGAAATAACAGTGCTTGAAGATGCAGAAAAGCCAATAAATAATGCAGAAGATAAAGCTCTTCCCGTGGAGGTAATACCAGAGGAAGTAACAATGCTTGAAGGTGCAGAAAAGCCCATAAATAATGCAGAAGATAAAGCTCTTGCCACGGAGGTAAAATCTCGAGGATCTGAGGAGATAGCAGTGCTTGAAGATGCAGAAAAGTCCATAAATAATGCAGAGGATAAAGCTCTTGCCACGGAGGTAAAATCTCAAGGATCTGTGGAAATAACAGCACTTGAAGATGCAGAAAAGCTCATGAATAATGTGGAGGACAAGGCTCTTCCTGCTGAGGACAAGGCTCTTCCTGCTGAGGACAAGGCTCTTCCTGCTGAGGACAAGGCTCTTCCTGCTGATGAAGAAAAACTTGTATCAGGTACCTGCTGACAGCTTTTTGCTTAAGATTTGGATGTTTCTGCTGTATTGCTGCTTTCGTTCTTCCCTAAGGCCCACACTTGATTCACACTTGAAAAACAAATCAGAAAAAATAACAGCTAATATTGGCACTTTAGTATTCGAGCTTGCCACTTTACGAAGCCCTGTAGCAATGAGTATTTAAGAGTCATTACATATTATGAGGGAGAGATGCTGGTTTTCCCAGAAGAACAAGTTAGGCAGGGCTGGAAGTACTTGATTTTTCTCCAAGTGTGTCTCCTGAGCTGGTTCATACCATAGTGACTGCCCTGGTTCTGGGCACGCAAGGAAACCAGCAAGAGGAAGTGGAGATGGTTAAGCAGAGCTTTATCCTGGCAGGGGGGGTGGGATGATTCCCTGGATACCCAGTTTGGATTGGGGTGCATAGATTGGGATTAGAATTCTGTGCATTTGGGGGTTTTGGCCCTGGTAGCTCAGACAGGGGAATCCACACTTCTTCGGAGCATTTGGTTACTGGAGAACAAGGAACTCGGGAGTAATTCTCCTCAGCTGTCCAGTTTACAAGCTGGACCTTGGGATAATGTGTCTCAGAGGACACTGGAGAATCTGGATAGGATTGAATAGTTCAATTTCTGTCCTTAGCTTTTATTTTATCATGATCAAATATAATGACAGTCACCCCGAAGTAGGGTAGTGTGGAGTTCTAGGGGGTGCTTCTGTCAGAAGCTCTCTGAGTCTAGAGCACAAGTGTGGTGAGGAGCAGCTGAGGGACCAGGGAGTTGTTGAGCCTGGAGAGAAGGAGGCTGAGGGGAGACCTTCTGGCTCTCGACAGCTCCCTGACAGGAGGTTGGAGCCAGGGAGGGTCGGGCTCTGCTCCGAAGGGACAAGGGACAAGAGGAACTGGCCTCAAGTTTCCCCAGGGGAGGTTTAGGTTGGAGCTGAGGAGAAATGTCTTCATGGAAAGGGTTGTCCAGGGCTGTGCCTGGCTTCCCAGGGCAGTGGTGGAGTCCCCGTGATCCCTGGAGGGGTTTGAAAGCTGTGGAGCTGTGGTGCTGAGGGCCAGGGGTCAGTGGTGCCCTGGCAGTGCTGGGTAATGGTTGGACTCATGATCACAATTCTCTGATTCTAAGAGGCTGGCAGGAGGGAGGAAAGGACCCGGGGAAAGGCTCAACCCGACCCCAGCTCCTTTCCCAACTCTCTCCCCATCACTCCCGCGAGCAGTGCCTGCCCTGCGGTCCCAGGAACAAAGGCCACTGCTTTGGTCCCAACATCTGCTGCGGAGAAGAGCTGGGCTGCTACATCGGCACCTCGGAAAGCCTGCGGTGCCAGGAGGAGACCTTCCTGCCCACCCCTTGCCAGTCGGGCCGCAAACCCTGCGGCGGGGGGAGCTGCGCGGCCCCTGGGATCTGCTGCGGCAGCGGTGAGGGACCCCCCGCCATGGGGGGGAAGGGGCAACAGGGAGGGGACGGTGGCAACATGGGATAGGGGACCCTTGAGGGACCTTCTTCGTCTCCTCCATCATCCAGGGTGATCCCGGCTCGGGGTTGGTTTGATCCTGAAGCAATTGGGTGGTGAATCAGCCCCTAGGGTGGGGGGTGTTTTGGGGAAGGGGGAAGCTCTGAGGAGGGGTCTCCAAGGAGGGGTCGGGGTCCACGTGGGTTATTTCAGGGGGTGCTCTCTCTCTTCCCCCCTCAGATGGTTGTGCCATCGACTCATCCTGCGACCAAGAAACGCTGCTCCCGTAGAGCCCCCGGGAGAGGAGGACCCACAGATGTCCTCCTGCGTTGGGGAGCCGGGCGAGAAGGGCCGAGCCTCGGATTCAAGGGATCATCTTCATTAGAAATAAAACTTGTACAGGAAAAAAAAAACAATGCAAACAAAACAACAAATAAATGTTGGGAGTTTTTCGTGCACTTGCCTGGTTTAGGTGCAGATTTGGGAGGGGTGGCTGGGTAGGAACAGGCATTTTTAGGGTAAAAAGGAAAGATTTGAGGGCGGGAGGGACCCGTGTCCAGCGGGGCTCTGGCTGAACTACAGTGAACTCCAGGCTGGTGCTGGGCAGCCCTGCCCTGGTTTGAGCTGGAACAGAACTGGTTCTGTGCAGTGATTTTACTTTTCAGCTCAGTCTCGAAGTCACTGCGCTGTCTGAAGTTGCCAGCAGATCTTTGCAGACAGCCTCTGCTCCCAGCAGTGACGAAGCTCCGTGTTTAGAGTTGCTACCAAGGGTTGGGGTGGGCAGAAAGGTTCTTGGATGGTTCCTGTGCAGACCAAGGTCACTGCTCAATCCTGTGCACCACGCTGGGGTGCAGGAAGAGGTGGCACCTGCGGGGAGGAAGGGACAGGACAGGGGACCCCCAAACTGACCAACAAGGGATTCATCCCATGTATGGCACATTCAGCATAGAGCTGAGGGATACCCAGGGACAAAGCCCTTCTGCAACGGCCGGTGTCTGCCCCTCCTGCCTTCGATCCCAATCCATGTGTTCCTGAATCCAGTTCCTGTCTCCAGGGAGTCCAGTCTGGGCCCCAGAGCAGTTCAGTACTGGGTTTGTACGGATCTGTACATAGCCAAACGCCCAGAGAGGCTGGGGAGTCTCCTTCTCCTGTTCATGAAGCATGAGCAGGAACAACAGGTCCCTCCACCCCAGCAGAAACCAGAGGAACAAATTCTTTCCCCCAGCAACCAACCGTAGAGGGTCAGTGTTTCCCACAGAGCCACTGGGACCTCGTTTTCTCCCGAGAGGAGTCGACGTGGGAACAGCGCCGGAGCGACAGCAGAGAGCTCAGAGCCAGGCTTGGCCTCTGGACCAGTCCCTTTTTGTCCCCACTGTGCCCCTGGTGTGAAAGCAGGAGGGGCCTGCACGTGTGGGAGGTGGAATCGTGGAGAGGCAGAGCACCAGGAGCACGAACACCACTACCTTCAGCAGTTTCTCCCTCACCATTCCTTCCCACAGGCATTAACCCTTCGGAAGAACCACAGCCAGACCCACACACTTTTCTCCACCGATTCCGTGGGTGATTTATACATTGAAAGGGAAAAAGAAAACAAACCCCACACACACACACATAAAAAAGCAGTGGCTTCTAAGCAGAGCCCCCTGGACAGCAATCAGGCAGGGGCTGCTACGACAACACCGTCCGCTTGACGACCCGCCCGTCCTTGTCGATGGCGAAGTTGTAGTTGCGAGGGTTGTCCAGGCACTCCTCGATCCGCGCCTCCAGGTTCTGCGGGGTGAGGAAGGTTTGGGCTTCCTCCTGAACCAAGGACAAGAACCAGAGGTGAGGGGATGGCTCGCTGCGGGCAACGCAGAGGTGGAGGCCCCAGCCCGGAGAGCCCCCCGGGGATGCCACCAGCGTCACCCGGTCTGGGAAGAGGAAACGTTGCGGTCTCTGCCTCGTTTGCAGAGCTCTCGCTCAACCCCTCTGCCATCCCCGCGCTGTCAACAGCCCCAGAAGGTGCTAACGCTTGTGTTCCCGACTACCAACCTAAAAAACACTCTGGGAAACAAAGCCCACGGCTTCCACATCACCCCCACGGGCTGCCAGCAAATGCCTGGCAGGGGCTGCTGGCAGCGCTTCCCCCCCGGCAGGCACCAGCTGCTCCTACCTGCAGCTGGAGAACTTCCTTCTCCTTCTCCTTCAGGAAAGCCTCCAATTTCCTGGCCTGGTTCTCCGCAGCCTGTAACTTCTGCCTCTTCTGCTCTTCCTTTTCTTTCCTAATTCTTTCCTCTCTGCCACAGGGAAAGGAAAAGGAGGGGGCTGCGGTGAGCACTCGCGGGCTGCAGGGGGGCAGGTCGGGGAGGGACGCGGATCCCTCGGGGTGCAGAGGGCAAAGGGGAAGGAGCGGAGCGGCCGCGACAGAGAAGGGAGCCCACGCTGTCCCCAGCCTGGGGACGAAGGGAGTTCCCTTCCTGCTGTGAGGGAAAAATGAACACAAAAGCTTTGGGACAGCTGGGTGCCGACACCCACACTGTGGATCTGAGACCTAGCGGGGTCTGGCTCCGTTCAGGAGCTCTTCTTCCAGCAGGAGCTGGATGAGGGAGCTCAAGGGCTTTGCGACAGGCCAAGGGACGGCCAGCGGCAATGGGACAGATGGGCTTTGTCCCCTTTTGCCTTCCCCCGCTTCCAAGATTCAGCAGATGCTGATTTTCTGGGGAGCATCAACAGGTTCCCAGTGTCCAAGCAGAGGGCAGCTCCCTGGAGGCAGCGCGGGAGGGAACGCAGAGAAACTTCTCCCCATGACAGCCACCCCTGAGGGAGAGGAGGTTGTCCAGAGCTTGGACGTGACCCCCCTCACGGGGCAAGGAACCCCACGAGACACTGGAAACACAACAGCTGTGTATGCAGATTTGCTTTAAAAAGATCAACATTGAGGTCAAGAGTAAAAATTAAGCCTGACTCCAATCGGCTTGGGTGTTGATTTTAGTTCTGAACAAGCAAAAGTCACAGAATCACAGACTAGTTTGGTGGGAAGAGACCTTTAGAGGTCATCTGGTCCAAACCCCCTGAGCAGGGCCATCTGCAACTAGAGCAGGGTGCTCAGAGCCCTGGCCAACCTCACCTGCAATGGTGCCAGAGATGGGGCAGCCACCACCTCTCTGGGCAGCCTGGGACAGGCTCTCACCACCCTCGCTGTCAAAAATCTCTCCCTTCTCTCCAGTGTGAATCTCCCTCTTTTAGTTTCAAACCATCACTCCTTGTTCTGTCCCAACAGGCTCTGCTCAAAACTCTGTCCCCAGCTTTCTTAGAAGTTCCCTTTTCTAAGTCCTGAAAGGCCCCCAGAAGGTCTCCCCTTGGGAAGCCTTCTCCTCTGCAGGCTGAACCCCCCCAGCTCTCCCAGCCTGGCCTCCCAGCAGAGGGGTTCCAGCCCTCCCAGCATTGCTGGGGCTCCTTTGGCAGTGTCAACAGTTTCAAGTCATTTCATGTGGTAGGCAGCAGGATGGCTGCTGGATGGAGGTACGTGGATATGGGGGACCAGCACTGCCACACCATGAGGTGACCACCACGGGGACATCTTCTGGGAAGAGAGACTGAAATACAGCTCCCGTCAGCGTTTCCATTGAAGACAAGAGGGTTTCTAGGGGCCAAACGAAACAAAACGACACGACAACTACATAATAATCCACGTAGAACATGGGCATGGGGGAGTGTTGTGTGAAGCAGCCGAGAGTGAAGATAAAACCTTCACTCTCAGCCTTCCTCAGCCTGCCCATCACGTGTCCTCCGAGAAGCTCATTCAACTCAGCTCCCTCCACGAGCCTCATAAAAGGGTTTCATTGCAACAAACGCCACGAGCAAGAGAAAGGACGACTTCAAAATCCAAATAAAGCCCTTTTTTTTTTTTTTTTTGGTTTGGTTGGGGTTTTTCTTATTTTTCGTTGTTGTTTGGTTGGTGTTTTTTTTTACCACTTAATTGCAAATACCAACCATATCTGTGGTTTGCAGAACAGGCAATAAATTAAAGCTACGCTCACAAATCAGACCAAAAAAAGATATTTAAGTCATTCAATCCACCACCCCAGGATGGCCATGGTCACCATGGGACGCATCTCAGTTTGGTGAAAGACTCGGAGTCGTGAGCTGAGGAAGTCCAACACGAAGAGCACTCTGAAAAATCTTTTGTGTGTGTGTTTTTTTCTCTTACACAATGAAGCAAACCCTCTGGTGTTTCCTGAGTGCAGCCTCTTCGGTCTGGATGCAGCAAAAGCAAATGGTCCCATGAGATCCAGCAGCAGGACCTGCTCCCACAGACAATAGGAATTCTCCTCACCTTCTGCTACCTTCACTAGAAACTGCAGAATTAAAACCAAAACCAAACAAAAAAAAGGCAATCTCCTCTATTTTGGTTTCGTTTTTCATTGAGCTCCCCCTCACCCAAAAGGCAGAATTCATAGGGTGCCTATCTCCATAACTTTGGTGAGCAAAAGTATTTTAGGAGTGGTCACTAAAGAAAACAAGCTGAGGGATTTGGGGTGTTATGGTGGCTTTTTTCAATTTTTGTTATTATTTTAAGATTTTGAGTTTGGTATTTTGGATAAAACCTGTAGCCAGAAACATCCCAACTGATGGAAGTTACTGGGGAAGAAAAATGCCCTATAACCACGTACCACAGAAGAACAGTATCATTTTGGTTGGAAAAGACCTTGAAGATCTTCTACTCCAACCATTAACCCAGCACTGTCAGGGCACCACTAACCCATGGCCCTCAGCACCACAGCTCCACAGATTTCAAACACCTCCAGGGATCATGGGGACTCCACCACTGCCCTGGGCAGCCTGGGACAGCCTTGGACAACCCTCAAGGGGAACAAATTGTTCCTCAGCTCCAACCTAAACCTCCCCTGGGGCAACTTGAGGCCGGTTCCTCTTGTCCTGTCC
>WUAM01000071.1:27777188-27800292 GCA_024336885.1 Actenoides hombroni
AAAAAAAAAAAAAAAAAAAAAAAAAAAAAAAAAAAAAAAAAAAAAAAAAAAAAAAAAAAAAAAAAAAAAAAAAAAGAGAGAAAAAAAAAAAAGGGTCAGACCTAGTTCTAGCAAAACCCTGCCTCAGGCACTGTTAATTCTATTTAACAGATATTTTAGCAGATATTCTGTTTAACAGATGCTGTGAGTTGTTTGTAAGCACAGAGGCAGGAGGTTTATGCCACATGGCAGATTCAGTTTGTCACGTTAGAAAGCCCAGTTGGCTAAACTGCTACAGTCATGTTAAATGCTTCATTCAGATCTTTAGGAGCTGGTTTCCTGGGGGAAAATACCGAGCTAATGATTTCTTGATTGCGTTTGACTCTTTCCATCTCAGGAGTGACAGGGGTTGGGGTTGCTTTCCCTATGTTTTCTTTATACAACACCTGTGAGACATAAGAAAGGAGCCAAAGAGAGCAACAATAAATACAAAGCTATCCATAGACAAACATTAAGCTTAAGGCATTTTTTTTTTTCCTTGTATTTATTTTCTCAAGGTATATATAGCAATATAAATATATTTTTTAAGATGGCACTTAGCAATATTTCACTGGAGAAGAGGGGTTTGTCACACTGCAGTTTTAACTACAAGGTCACTCGCAATAAATAGTGTAAGCACTACAGAAATGAGACCACAAAAATGCCATACGGAGGGGCTCGGGGTGTTATGGATCTGTAAATTATTATGATTAAAGAAATAAATAACCATGTCAGCACTGCAGAGAAAATGAGTGGTGTTTGTTAAGTGTTTTTTAGGATTAGAATAGGGCATTAAAATCACTCTTAAAACCCAGTAAAAACTGTAACAAGTTAGAGTCACCACTGTAACCTGTAAGTATGAAGTAATCACTCCTGTGAACTGCTATAGAGCTATAGGGATTATTTTGTGTTACAACATTTATTCAGACTGTTAAAACGTTCTTTTAAACAGAGTTAAAGGGAACTCTTTTGTTTCTTAGCAAAGTACCGAGCTACAGATTTCTTGATTGCGTTTGACCCTCTCCATCTCGGGAGTGACAGGAGTGGGGGTTCCAGTCCCCACGCTCTCTTTGTACAACACCTGTGTGGTAACAAGAAGCAGCCAAGAACAGAATCACAGCTCAATCATAATCACACCCCACAAGCGTGTTTGAGTCTGCTGGAGCTCAGTCTGCTCTAACGTGCCCTAAAAAGCTACCCCTGGAAGGGAGGAAGCCGGGATGGCACCAGCGAGGTTCTGAAGGCACAGAGGGCTATGGTTTAATCTCAGCAGGTGCAACAAACCCAACCTACAAGCTTCTCATGTCAAATACATTTCTTAGGGTGGCAAGCAGCTTTTGCACTACCTCTGAAGCCTGCTAGAAAGTCAGACCCTCCCTCTTCTAGCTTTGAAACAGGAAGCCGATTTCAAAAAACCAAAACCAAACACACAGAGAAAAGAAAAAGGAAGTTGGAACAGGGATAAAAAAAATGGTTAAAAATTTTTAGGATCATGTAAATAATTGCACAAAGTGTTAGGTCAGGAACGTTGGAAAATATAGTACAGTGAAAAAGAAAGGATGTTTTTATAAGTTGATTACATGGAAGCAAGGATAGGATTGCTTTTAATTGAGGTTAAAAAGTGCCATTTAAGTGGAGTTAAAGGGAAGGAATATATCTGTTCCTCCACCAAATACCGAGCTAATGTGTTCTTGATTGCGTTTGACTCTCTCAACCTCGGGAGTGACAGGTATTGGGGTTCCCGTCCCCAGATCCTCTTTGTACAACACCTGTGGGGTAACACGGCTGTGTTAAAAGAAGAAACAGGAACAAGCAGACAGCAGAAACACGCAGCTTGCTGAGAAAACAGTCTGAACAGTTTTCACAGTCCCTCCGAGCCAAAGCTTGGAATAAAAGAGAAAGATTAAAACACTCCTCAGAAGGATCCAGCTAAACCGTGATACTCTGCCCTGGCTCTTTGGCACAAAGCTAGAACAGCATCTCAGGTGGCTTCTCAGGAGCTATAGAGAAAAACTCTCTGTGCAGCAATAGACCATTAAAGGCTTCTCCAAGGCAGGAAGCACTGAATATGACACAAAAGGGACAAAGAAATCAACTCTCTTTTCTCTATCCACCCCACAAACATCCCAGCAGGTTACACCATCATCTGTCAGAGCACTGTTATATTGAGGTCATTTCCACAGATTTGAATCAGAGGCTCAGGAGTTCAATTCTTATATATGAAGTAAGTAAAACCAGGAAAAAAAAAACCAACCCACCACACAATGCGAAACAAAAGATTTTTGTGACTAAGAAAAGGAAAACAGGGTGTTTTTTAAAAGAAAAAAAAAAAAGGTAAAAGATTATCAGACTTAAAAGAAAAGGGGGATTTAAAAGCTATTATTAGGGTGGTGTAATAAAAAAGAGGAACAAGAATAAGTATCAATTATGAAGGAAAAAAAATAATCTCAAAGGGACCAGGATATTAATTTTTGTGTAAGTGGATTATAGGGGAACAAGAGTATTTTTGTGCATGTGTTAAAAGAATTTTAAGAGAACAGATTAAAAGGGAATTTTTGTTTTTTCAAATTACAAAAAATACCGAGCTAAAGTTTTCTTGATTGCGTTTAACTCTTTCAATCTCAGGAGTGACAGGGGTTGGGGTTCCTGTCCCCAGATCCTCTTTGTACAACACCTGTGGGGTAACACGGCTGTGTTAAAAGAAGAAACAGGAACAAGCAAACCAACAGTAACGCTCTGTTTTCTGAGAGAACACACAGAACGTGAGAGAGGTTTTATCTGAATAAACATAGGGATTAAAAAAAAAAAAATAATCCATAAAAATCAAAAACTAGTTTCAAACTCTGAAGATAAGAGTTAAGACATTAATAGACCAGTATGGCTTCTCCCAGAATGCCCAACTTGCTGAGGTGCTTCTCAAAGTGGGCATTTCAAATTGGTGACTATTTACAAGATTAAAGTCATATAAATGATAATAAATATATCATTAACCTTTCAGCAGCAGTGAGGTAAGTTTTTGCCTGACTATAACTGAGTCCTTGGAGGACCAGGTCCTAACTTTCTGTATACACACACCCCATTCGCTGGGTGACACACAACTTGCTGGCCAGTGTCTACCATCAAAGACTCTTCATTTTCACGTTGCAGGAGGGACACGGAGACATGGTTATGATAAAGGCTTGCATGTGAAAACGGTACCTGAGAAATTATAATGAGCAGTGCTCTCCCAGTTTACATGACACTTTCTTCACCCCAAAAATTGTTCTAATGCTGCTAAATTTTTACCCTATTTTTACCCTGCAAACCTGTGCCACCAACCACCGTATCTCTAGAGCAGTTTGCACCAGCTGGAGATTCAGGACCCTGTTTGTGCAACAGTATTGAAGACTTTCTAAAGGAAGAAGGCATCAAATACAATGCAGGAGGAACAAAGAGACCAATTGTGTTTCGTTTACCCACCCCACAAACATCCCAGCAGGTATCAGAGCACTGTTATACCAAGGTCATTTCCACAGACAGGCAATGAAGAGTTTAGTTTTTATATGTGGTAAAATCAGAGAAGAAAACAACAACCAAGGACTGAAGTGATTAACAGAAGGAAAAAAGGTTATTAAAAAAGAAAAAAATAAATATTCAGAGTCAAAAGAAAGGTGGAAAGACAGAATCTAAAAGTTATCCTTAGTAGAATGATGTAATCAAAACAAAGTAAGTAACAATTATGGAGGGAAAAAATATCAAAACATGAGGAATAGGATATTCTTTTTTTGTGTAAATTGATTACAGGGAAATACAAGACTATTTTTTTGGTGTTAAAATTGTTTTAAAATGGATTAAAAAGGGAAATTGTTGCTTTTCACAATAAAAAAACCACAACTAAAAAAAAAATACCGAGCTAAAGTTTTCTTGATTGCGTTTGACTCTTTCAATCTCAGGAGTGACAGGGGTTGGGGTTCCTGTCCCCACATCCTCTTTGTACAACACCTATATGGTAACATAGGAGTTTAAAAACAGTTAAGAGGAAAAAAAAAAAAAAAAGCCCACTGCATCTGCTGGAGGTAACACATAGAATTATTATGTCCACTAAACATCCCAGAAAGCAGGAAAAATGAGGCAGTGTAAACCAGTTAACAATTGTGATCAGTTCAGAGGGAGGTAGAAATGCTGCATCCTAAGTCTTAGGTATGATTCAATAGAATAATAAAGCATTAGAGGAAGGGAATTAAGTAAGTAGATAAATAAATAAATAAATAAATAAATAACTGAAAAATCCCTTACGCTTCACCAAATAAAGTTTTAAAGCACAGGAAGCATTAGGTGTTATGATTATATAATAATAATAATAATAAAAAAAGATTAACTGTAACTAAGTGGACAAAAAAATTAACAGTGGAAAGGGATGTTTCTATGCTTAGGAGTTAATTAGAAAGAATGGAAAATTTGCAGGTGTTAAATAGTTATAAGGAACTTTTTCTTTCTTAAATGACACAAGAAATACCGAGCTAAAGTTTTCTTGATTACGTTTGACCCTCTCCATCTCAGGAGTGACAGGTACTGGGGTTCCAAGGCCCAGCCCCTCTTTGTACAACACCTGCGTGCAACAGGGAAGTATTAAAAAAAAAAAAAAAGACAAAAAAAAAAAAAGACAGGAAAGGAAAGAGGAGGACGGGGAGGAGAGAGAGAAAAGACAAATGATTTAAAACAGTGAAACTTCAAAGTATGAAAAATAGAGTTTTGTCAGCTACGTTTAAAGTCTGGCAAAAAAAAACATTTGCCAATGAAAATCATCAGCTAATAGCAGGAGTTTTGCTGTCACCTCACCTGGGTGCACACAGATAATGCCAGCAAGACCTGCAGGAGGTGTAGCTTGGGCCAAGTTCCCTGAAACCTCTTTGCAAAGGGGTTTCCTCGCTCAAACAAAAGCTCTTGCATGAGTAGCTTTGCCTCAAAGGTTTCTCACCAGCATAAAGGGCTACGGTGACCTTAGAGACAGTTCAGTGTAGCCGAGCATTTACCAACAGGGCTTCTCTGAACTGTCTCAGCATCTCACATCGGGACTCAATTGCCTATCTGTCATGTCTCTGTTGGGTCAGAGTGAATCAAAAATCAGTCGTAAGCTGCTCTAATTGAGACAGAAATGTAGAATGAAATTATGACATAGTGCTCATTTCACTGGAATGCATGAGGAGTAGGAACAATCTGGATAGGAATTCCTTACTACAGGAATATTTTTCCTTATATATGCAATTTTGATCATTTTTGTCACATGGCAGTGGTTTGAGGAGTGTTTTGGGGATGCCACCCAGTTTTTTTAAAGACATGTAGGATATCAGGAAGCACCTGGCACAGCAGAACCAGGAAAAGAGACAGCACACACTTGTTGTGTTAGCTTGCTTTGCTTCAGGAAGCGTTGAGTTCATTCTTCATTCACAGTGCAAACAGTGTTGTGAGTCTGGAGACTGCTGGAGTCATTGAATCATTGAATGGTTTGGGTTGGAAGGGACCTTAAAGACCATCCAGTTCCAACCCCCCCTGCCATAAGCAGGGACACCTTCCACTAGACCAGGTTGCTCAAAGCCCCATCCAACCTGGTCTTGAACACAGCCAGTGATGACACATTCACAATGATCCAAGAAGGATCAACATTTTTACTGATGAGGAGGTGACATCCCTCAGACTACTGCTATTGCACTGGAGAAAAATGAGCAACTGCTTAATTGCTTGAAGTAAATGAAGTTAAAATTTCATGGCTGGAACAATTTAATGACAACTAAGTTAGACTGGGTGAAAAATTAAAACTTAGGGGTGCTGACAGAGTTTTAGTGATTTAAGCAAAGGGTTGTTCAAAGTTCAACAAAGAATTGAAAGAAAAATTTAATGCGGAGGAGTTAAAGGGGTTTGATTTGCATTTGAAATGGAAGGTTTTGCTTTATTTGGCAATACCGAGCTAATGGTCTCTTGATTACGTTTGACTCTCTCCATCTCTGGAGTAACTGGTGTTGGGATGCCAGTCCCTAGGCCCTCTTTGTATAACACCTGTGAGGTACAAGAAAGTTTCCACAATAAAAAAAGCACTCAACACAGGGAAAACCATTAAATCTGACTATTTTGTGAGTTAAGTTTAGCGTTAGGATCACTTTTTAATCAATTTCACACTTGTTCTAGAGGCAAATATTAAGGAAGAGGCTGATGATTGGTTATTTTGTAAATGTATAACTGGAGATACGAGAAGATAAAGGGTTAAGATAAAACAAACATGGAGAGAAACCGCACCTTAATTTCACAGCTTACGTCCAGTTTCGGTTCTTAAAAGAAATGCATGTAAAGTTGTAATACACCCCAGAAAAAGTTAAAACAGAACCAGGTGGAAAACAAAGGAGTTAAAAATATTGCCAGGGAAAAGATGGGAGCAGGGTGAGATTCTTAACCATTGGAGAAAAACAGGTTACACGTTAGGCTGTTATGCAAACAATCAGTTATAATTATTTTCTTTTTTAAATACCGAGCTAATGTGATCTTGATTGCGTTTGACTCTCTCTATTTCTGGAGTGACAGGTGTTGGGGTACCTGTCCCTAGGTCCTCTTTGTACAACACCTGCAGAACACAAGCACCCAGCAAGGTGAGATCATCCTATTCCTCCCACAACAGCTGTAGCACATCCGGATAGATAATTTACCTGGATTAGAGATACCTGGTATTTGGGTTTTGGTTTTCATCTTAGTTTAGGAAATCTAACAGTATTACTTTTCAGGCAGTCAGCATTTCTGGAGGGTTTGGGGTTTTTTTAATGGTGTTAACAAACAGATGAACCTTTTACAGACATATTCAATACAAAAAAAATTAGTTGTGGGTTCTATTTTATTTTGATCTCTGTGGCTGTTTGGAACACCACTATTTTACTTTGGTTTATGTCTCTAGAAAGAAAAACAGTTGGGTTGTAGCTCTAATATTAGTAAGTTTAACTTAACCTGCAATTGTTCTTTACATTTTTTAATTCTAAATTTTAAAAAAAACATGGCATTTTTCATGAAAGGAGTTGCACAGGAGATGCTTGGGTTGGTTTAAATCTGAACCATGCAGCAATACATTACAAATGCATTCATGAGTCTTCTCACAACAAAAGAAACTAACAAAAACAATTAAAAATTACCAAAAATTTTCACTGCTTGATGTCATTGAAAGAATGGGAAAAAATTATGGAAATAAAGCAATCACAGCAAGGGAAAACAAATGCTGTAAAAGGTTAGAAAAACTGAAGAATCATTTGAAAAAATAAAATTCAGTAGTGCACGAGTGCGCTGTAAAACACGAGTATCGTAAACAGCTCAAAAGGGAAACAGTGCTCATAAAACCAGGAAGGGAAAACTGTAAGACACCCATTATATGGGTGCCATGAGCATATAGATAATAGAATATATCGGCCATTACCGAACTGATGTGCTTCTGTGTCTCCTTCACACGCTTCACCTCTGGAAGATCAGGAATTGGAGTTCCTTTTCCAATGCTTTCCTTGTACTTAATCTACAAAGGGACAGACATCCGGAAAAAGTAAAAGGATTGTCATAAAGCACAGCAATGTAGGTCATTGATGCTTTACAAATTCATTCAAATCTCAGGTACTGAATGTATTCTGAGAGAAGGAAATCTTCAAGGAACCTTCAAGTAGAGTTATTTAATAGATAACTCTGCCACACTTCTACAAAGCCCTTTAACTTGGCTTAAGATAAAAAAAAAAAAAGCAGAGTCTTGTTTGAGGCAGAATTTTTCAATTGAAGCTTAAAATTTGGGTATCTGACATCTCCCAGAAGCTTAATTTCAGCAAGAACAAACTTGGACACTAGGAAGAAGTTCTTTGCTCTGAGAGTGATAGAACACTGGAAGATGTTGCCCAGGGAGGTGGTGGAGGTCCCATCCCTGGACACATTCAAGGTTAAGCTTGATGAGGCTCTGAGCAACCTCATCTAGTTGAGGATGTCCCTGCTCACTGTAGGGGGTGGTTGGACTAGATGACCTTAAAAGGTCCCTTCCAACCTGGGGCATTCTATGATTCCCTGATTTATAACAACGGGACCATTTTGAGGTTTCTTACACTGAGTTCCAAAACAAATGGTGATATTAGAAATGTAAAATAATTTTTAAAAATTTTAGCCTAATGGTATTGAAATAAGCACCGAGATTCATTGGTGGATACATAAAGAGAATTATCCTGATCTCATGGAGACCTGAAGATTTAAAAGGTCTCACTGGCTTCAACCTGAGCAGAGGAGCTGCTGTTAAAGTAGACAGTGGTAGACTTCGTAGAGTAGGATTAATGGTTGGACTTGATGATCTTAAAGGTCTTTTCCAACCTTGATGAATCTATGATTCTATTCCCAGCATCTTTACTAGCAGTCTGTAACTTGAGCTGGTGTCAGCACTTCACTAAAAGGGTTTTCTAAAAACAAGTGTAAAAAAATACCTTTGAACCTGATACCATTTGGCCTTTCTACCAATGAAAGGAGAATTTTGGATTTGTAAAAAATCTTCAAAGGTAGGAGTCATCACACAACATCAGCAATTACAGTGTTATTTGCATTTCTAGTATAGCATAACACCAGAAAACAAGAACCCCACAACCTAAACATTTCACAAGAACATTTTAAAAATGTTATGTTAAACAAATGGCTGAAATGTTGGTAACTTTTATATTAAAAAGATGTCAGCGGTCAAAAAAAAAACCAAAAAACCCACAAAAAATATTTACAAATTTCAAAAGAAATGTAATAAACACATTTTTTTCAATTTCACAGTGTTACATTTTTTAGTAATCAAAAAGCTTCACGAGACATGCTTTAGCAAGGCTTTTGACACTGTTTGCCCTGGCACCCTTACGGACAAGCCAACGGAACATGGGTTAGGTAAGTGCACAGTGACACAGACTGCAAACCAGCTGAACAACCAGGCCCAGAGCATTGTGATCAGTGGCACAAGGGCCAGTTGGAGGCAAGTCACCAGTGGTGCAGCCTGGGGTTCCATACTGTTTAATATCCTCATTAGTGACCTGGATTAGTCACCAGTAGAAGAAAGATACGGACTTACTGGAGCAAGTCCACCACACAGCCACAAAGATGAGTAAGAGACAGGAGCATCTTTATTATGAGAAGAGACTGAGAGAGCTGGACTCTTCAGCCTAGAGAAGAGTAGGCTCAGGAAGAACATAAAAATACATAAGAATAAAGAACATAAAATACCCAGTGAGAAGGAATGGAGAAGGAGCCACTGTCCTCAGTAATGCCCAGTGACAAGACAAGGGGCAACAGGCAAAAACCCTAAAAATTCAATCTGAACACAGGAAAACACTTTTTTTATTTTTTACTGTGATGGTGGTCAGACACTGGAACAGGTTGCCCAGAAAGTTGTGCAGTCTTCAACCTTCAAGACATTCAAAACTCAACTGGACACAGTCCTGGGCAACCTGCTCTAGGTGACCCTGCTTTCGCAGGGGTGTTGAAGGAGATGATTTCGAAGAGTCCCTTCCAAGCTAAATGATTCTTTGATCCTGACCTAAATAAACCGTGTTTGGGATGAGGTTAAAACAATGGCAAGAGTTTTCATGTTTTAGAAATGGATTGTAAGTAACAAATCGAATGTTAATCATTAGAAAGATTACTGTTTAAGTAACAAGAAGAGGAAAAAGGTTTAGAAAGTAATCCTTAGCTGGATGGATTATTTCCAAACCATTGTTAGCAACATTTAAAGAAATAAAAGGGGAGGAAAAAAAAGTATTATTTCAAGTTGCATTGGCAATGGTAGAGTATTAAAAACCAATTCTTTTGTACCGAGCTGATTGCATCCTGGGTTCGTTTAACTCTCTGCATCTCTGGTGTCTTTTCAATAGTAGTTCCAGGTCCAGTATCTTCTTTATATAAAATCTTAATATTCAGAACGAAGACAACATGGTTAAGAATACAAAACACAACATTATTTCTCCAAGAGAGCGCATACAGTCCCTGACAGTGATTTGTAGACAACAGTGGAGGCTGGAAGCCAGCTCAGAGGATCACGATCATCTCCAGCCTGATTGCCTGCCTGAACTCTGTCCTACTACATGAGTGCCATTTGTGCAAGGAAAAAAAAAAAAAAAAAAAAAGGTAGGATATCAAAACATTTCTAGGCTAATTTGTTCCTTTTGTTCTAATTTTGTTTATTATGTTTTACCCAAATGTCTTCTGGTTAGTTCCTTCCTGTGCTAATGGTGTTAGTGGCAAAATGATAGAGCAGACTCGAGGCACTTCACATGGAATGTGAAACACATCAGGCAGACAGTTCACTTTTCACCGAGAGACGACAGTGGCAACACAGCAAGAATACACTGCTTCCATGGTAACAGGACAAAAGATACCAGTAATGCCAATTTAAGTACAGGATTGATTGTTTAGCTATATCACAGACACGTGCATGTGATTGTGCAATCAGGGCACTCCACAAAAATCAACTAAAAAAATCAAAAATCAAATGCAAAAATCAGCTAAATCTACTTAGAATAAAAGTAGCTTTGTGTAAAAAAGTCTTAGACACATTTAAGTAGGTCAAGAACATAAGTACCTGTGAAGTAAGAGTCAAAAATAGTTATTTTATCAAACATAAGAAAACAAAAGAAACAAAAAAGAAAACAAAAGAATAAAAAACCCCAAACCAATAATAAATAAAAATAAATAATAATAATAATTAAAAACAAAACACAAGAATATCAAACAAAAGAAAATAACTATACCGAGCTGAAATTCTTCTGGTTTTCTTTCACACGCAGCATTTCTGGTGTGTCTTGTACAACTGTAACTTTTCCTTTACTGTTCTGTAGGTCCCACTGATACTGAAGCTGTTGAAGAAAATTAAAAGGTCAAATGTTGGCTCTATATCATAAAAATTTACTCACAGAGAAAATTTCCTTGGAGAAAAACAACCAATAAATTTAAGTGCTCCTTATAAGGATGTCATTTTAACACCACCATCAGTGATGTAGAGATGTCCCACAGTTATCAGTATTCTCATTTAAATTAGCAATAGGGGATCCTTAACTGGATTCATTAAAAAAATCTTGAAAGGGGCCAGATTGTATCTAAACCAATAAAGTCCCAACAAGGAAAGTAAAAGATTTCAGTTCAGGCTGTGGAGGTCTATTACTGACCATCCAGATCTGCAGACAATCCCACGGACAACACCAGGCAACCTCTAGAAATACAATTCTCTGTTGCTTTGCAAAGGAATTGTCAAAGAATTGCAGTAGAAAGGGTTTTTTCAAGAAAATCTGAATCATTTTGGTTGCCTGTGTGTGATGCTTAAGTGGGCTGCTGCAAACATAAAGGACCCTCTAATTGCAGATCCTTGAGGATATAACGGCAGTCGAGTTGGGATCAGAGTGTGATAACTTGATGCTACTAATTGACAAAAAGCTGAACGTGTTTTATCATTTGTCAATAATGATGTTTATTATTTATCTACGTACTGTGCTAAAGTTCTTTTGATTCTCGCGGACTCTCTGCATTTCTGGTGTGTCTGCTACAGGTACATAGTGCGGCATGGTCCTTTCAGCCTCTTCCTTGTACTTTTTCTGATAGGAAATACAAAATATATTCCATTAATCCAAAAGAATCTGGCATCACTTATTGTTGCATAATGGAAATGTGAATACGTCTGTGTTATAAATTCAGGTTATGCCTCTGTGTAAGACTGGTTTTAAGCATTAGGTTATTAAGGAGTAGGAAAATTAAGCTAAACCTACTTAGAACAAAACCAGCTTTGGTATTACAAAAGCAATAGAAAGAGTTTAATTTTATAAAATAAATTAATTTTCATACTGAAATGGCATTTCAGAGTAAGAGATGCCACATCAGAGCTCTAGAGAAATTTGTTTTTGTGGTGTGTCTCCTGAATGTTGTGACAGGGAGTTTCTTAGATGTACTAGTATCCAGCTGAGGTTCCCCCATGAACAGTGATGAAATCACTCAAGATACCTGGCTCGAAAGGTCCTTGACCTGCTGGGCATGAACAATCTCAGGAGTATCAACAACACTGGTGTAGTTAGCTTTCTCCATTTCTGCCAGTTGTTTGTACTTGATCTGTTGAGGAAAGCTCACATTTAGATGCCTTAAATCATATCTCGACAACAATTTTCATTTGGTTTAAACAGAAAAAAAAACCCTGTTAATAAATTTTCCTTTAAAGGAGATGTCAGATGTGATATATGAGACATCCACACAGACCTGGCTGGCAATGTCAGTGGCATTCTTTGCTCTCACAAAATCTGGTGTCTCCAAAGCCAGTTCTGTCAGACCTTTTCCTCGGATTTCTAATTCCAAGGCTTTTTTGTATGCTTTCTGCAGACAAAGACAGTAAATAGATACTTTGTCAACATGAATGCAATGCCTTTAGCAACTTCAGAGAGGTTCACAACCATGCCACAAAATGGGAATACTAGTAACATAAACTCACAATTAAACACACAAATGATGTCATTAAAGTGTGTACTTTATGACTTTGATCTTGAGAACAAGCAGCCCTACTCCATGGGGAACATTACAGGCCAGATGTACTAAAGTCACTCTTCTTTCTCACTCCAATTATCCCAAAGTCTAAGTTCCTTTAGATGATCAGCTCTCTACTCAAGAGTTTCCAGCGAATGACAAAGTTTATTCAACTGTTGTACAGCCATAAGAATTTACCAATTGGAGGCTGTCACATCCATTTGCCTATGTTCCAATTAGCTTTTGACATACCTCGTTCAGGATTTGAGTTGCATTCTTCGCTCTTAACATTTCTGGAGTCTCCTCTAAAGCTGTTAGACCTTTACCTTTGACACCTTCCTCCAGATCCTTCCTGTACTCTTTCTGCAGAAGAAAGAAAAGGAAAACTGCAAAGCCAGGCTAAAGAGAGTTCTATGCTCTACAGCTTTGTTGCAAAAACCATTTTGTTTCTTTTTTAAAAAAATAAAATAAAATTAAAGAAAAAATAAATTCCAAAAGCTCCAAAAGGAAAGAAGAATTATTGAAAATGACAAATTTGCATAGGGTTGGATAAGAACTACTGCAGCAGAATAAAGTATAGCAATTATTGCTGAAGATAAATTGCATAGGCACACACATATACACCCCACTGCAGAGCCGTTAGGCTGATGGATGTCAGAAAGGGACACAGTGAATAGGAACATAGTTAACGAACAATGAAATAAATGCCCACGACAAATTAGATCACAACACAAAAAAATCTATGTAAACATGCTTCATGTGAAGGGTTAGGAGAAAGAAAGTGGTGAAGAAGAAATGCTGCTGAGAATACTTAGTGGAATTATTGAACTTGGCAGGGAAATAAGCACAGAATAACCGCTACCTCGCTTGCTATTTTGGTTGCATATTTGACATGTAATATGGATGGTGTAATCTCCAAGCCAGTAAGGTTCCTGCCCTTAATGGACTCTTCAAAGTCCTTCTTATATTCTTTCTAATGAGAGTAAGAAGAAAAAAAAAAAAAAAAGCAAAATAGCAAATATTTATTACATTGTTTTTAATTTTGCGAAAGCTGCTGGGAGGATGGGGCAGTGGTTTGGTATTAATGTCACAATGACAATCTCCTACAGTAAACACCATGGGCACTTAAAGCAATAAATTCTGTTTCTACTAAAGCCCATGAACCAGCTCATCACTTCCAATGGAAATATGACCTGCCCCTACCTTTTTAAAAAATCTTTTTCTACTTATTTGTAAATGCAGAGCAAACATTCGATGGAATCACTCAAAGGTAATGACTAATGGCCTCATAGAACTGTTTTTCAGCATGTATAAGCTTTCATTTGTGACAGAAGATGACTTCAAACAAACAGAGAAGAACTGCTTGAGGCAATAGAAGGACAGGTCAGTGAACACTATGACAGTAAAGACAAACAGGAAATAAATGGGTTTCTCAAAAATAGAGTTCTGAGGGGAAAAGAATAACCAGGGTACTTTCTGTGCACTGTGATAACCAACACACATACGATACTTGTGTTGTAAATGTTTAAGGGAAATGTAGTTGTTCACATGACATTTCTTCTAAAGACCTGAAGACATGCTTAAGCTTCATTTACTGATAGCTTCTTGATGAAAAATGACAGATAATACACATTTCATTGTGACACGGGAAAGTTTCATCAATTTTCAATGTAGCATTTCACCAGCAACACAAAGAAACGTGGTATAGCTCTACTTGTGCAGTCTCTCAGCATGCGCAAGACACAAGTAGAACTGCTTGTCTAAATCACTGTGAAAGTTTAGCTATAAAAAATAAATTCCAAAGTTTTTTATCTCTCAGGATTGATTTTAACCCTACCTCACTCTGCATGAGCTGAGATTCCTTTGCAGTAAGGTAGGTTGGAGTTTCGAAGTCCAACATAGGTTTTCCTTTCTCCTTCTCATACTTTTCCTTGTATTTCACCTGAGAAGAAAAGAAAAAAAGTCACCCTCTTGAATAATCAAAGAAATTCATTGACTAGCATGTGCCTACTTTGATCAACAGATCTGTGGTAAAAAAAATGAATGTCTAATACTCGTTACCTTCCTGGAATTCCCTATTATTGACCATAAAATATAAAATCAAAGGTCAGGCTTGTAGCAAAATGTCTGTGGCTTAGAATTCTACTGAATTATTTATTTATCTATTTATTCCTGTTGTAGAGAATAAGCAGTGTCAGCTCAGACCTCAAGAACTTACTGGTCACAAGACAGCAGACAGGTAGCTGTAGCAATCTAACTTGAAGGCTCCCAGACTGCTTGTGACCCTGGCTGAATTCAACCAGTTACATGTTAAGAATTGCTGGAGTGTTAGTGGCAGGGATTGAAAAGATGCACTTTAACCACTTAAACTGAGTAATTCTGTGCATGAGTGTCCAGGAAGTAAAGTGTCCAGAAGGATGACGGTGTCCTTGCTTCAAGTTATATTATCCAGCATTTAGGCCATCAATTTCCAGACTGCTGCATGAGGTAACGCTGTGTCTTTGGCTGAGCTAGATCATGATCTCAAACTGGACCAACAAACAGTGACTTAAACTTCAACTATGAACTGATTGAGAACCATTTTCTCATAGTCCTTTGCTATGTAACCTTTTTGTTCTTCCACGCCACGTGGCAGAACAATAACTATGGCCCTCGGTGTTCTAGTAGCAATTTCTCTCTTGCTTTACAGTAAATAAATACTTGGAATAGAAATTGGAAAACATGTCAGACACATTTAATACCAGCAGTTTGTTTTGGTTAAAGCAACTTTGGCTGCAGAAAAAGAACAGCAGAGGTCTCCTTGGTATCACTTGAGACTAAAATGAATAAAGCAGTTGAAAATATAATGTCAGTGACAACCCTACTTCTTTCAATTTCCAGTTTCTGTGATTACCAGGTCTTTTTTTTCTAGAGACAAAAAATCACTCTGATAAATGTATTATACTGTGTAAAAAGATCCATATACAACAAACATAAGTAACTTTCAGATCTACTCTGAAAGAAGGAAATCATGCAGATATTTTCTGCATGTCCTAAGCTTGCAAATGTGGAAATATTTCCCTTTGACTTGTTTACTCGAGTGTTTATAAAGCAGACAGGGACAGAGGTTGTTCTATACTGGAGAATTTGCTCCAGTGACTTCAGTGATGGGAGACCAGTCTCAGTGAGTGAGGGTAATGAGAAACGTGTGACCAACTTACGTGGCTCTGTAGTTCTGATGCCTCCCTTAGATGAACCTGTTCAAGATTATCTGGCACCACATGGTAGTGACCCTTACTCTTCTCATATTGCTTCTTGTACTGGTACTGAAGGGAAGGTGTCAAAAATCATCTCAATAAAAAAAAAATCCCTCAGAAAATTTACTTCTTAGGTCCAATCAAAGCAACACTTCAATGGAACATCAAAGAGAAATTAGAAATACAAAAAACAAAACAACAGCAAGAAGTTTAATGCCCAGCATCAGATATCATTTCTAATGAGGTGGCTGAACAGTTATCTTTTCTTTGACTATTTTGATTGTAACAAAGATTTCTTTCCAAACAAGGATTAAAAAAAAAAAAAAAAAAAGAAAAAGAAAAAAAGAAAAGACAGTAAATTCATGAAAAGGCAGTACCAGGCAATAATGAATTTTGTCTTTTCTCAGTAAAATCATCCAGTATTTTGTTAGGCAAAATTCTGTACATGTACAACAGGGGGATGTTAAACATAAACATGAAAAGAAAAACCAGACAAAACCAAGAATTTTAAATATGGTAAGAAGGAAAGAAAAAAAGTTAAAAAAAAAAAAAAAAGGAAGAAAATGGTGTTTGTTAGTGTAAATGTAATCAGTTAAAAGGTAATAAAGAATCAATCCACCAAAAATTATTAGAGGATTTAAAATATTAGCAGTTCTGCAGCTGATGGAGATTTAACTTCCCAGAGGAGAAATGTGGCAAAGGTGCTAGTCAACTAGGAAAGAATCATTAGGAAGCAGAGGAAGAGATCACTACCAGGTGATGGCCCATGGCTAAGGGAGGGAGTAGTTGTTACAGGAAGAGATCAGTTCAGAATGGAGTCAATAGTAATGAAAAAAACAAATGGATCTGGGCTTAGTTAATGAGCTTACACTACTGGCGAGCTGGCTTGTACTCAGGACATGGTTCATGATCAGAGACTCAGACATGTCTGTGACAGGCTTATGAAGCTTCTTTAAATCTGCCTTGTATTTCACCTGCAAGGTAAGAAAGGACAAACAACATCAGAAAAGGAGGCTGCTACTAATACCTGTGCTGTTGACTGTATTCATAACATAAAGGAGGCGGTTTGCTAAAGAAATTTCAGACTTTTGATATTCCCAAGGGAGAAGTGGTAAGTAAATGTACCTCACTAGCCATGTTGTGAGCATCTTTCATGGTCTTGTAGATTTTAGCCTCCTTTAGATCATACTTAGGTTTTTTACCCTTCTCTTTGGAAAAATTCTCCTTATATTTCACCTAAAATAAAAAAAAAAGACAAACAAATCACCACAATAACCAGGTATTACAACTGCTTGTGAGTACTCACTTGGATAGCTGCAGAAGGCAAAGAGACCCTATGTCAGTGCTGATGGTAAGCAGAAGAACAAAAACATAGTAACCTGAAGGCACCCACTGGGATAAAGGTTATTTTAATGATGACCTGACGTGGAAAGAAAATCGACATCTGTATTTACAAAAAGCCCTGTGCAGTTTTTCACTCAGTGTACAGATTACATCTCCTCATTGTAAAAATGACAGACATAGTCAAGAGAATTTTGTTGACAAAATACAGCTAAATTCTGATCCTTGGAGAAGAAGAAATTTTCCCTTGATGGGAACTGTATGCAGATAAAAGATTATTTCACAAAAGACAAAAAAATGACGCAAGTATGAAGAGTGTTGAAAAGAACTTTTTAGGTACTTCTTGGAGAACTATGAGCTTTAAAAACTACCTGAAGACATATGGGTCCCAAAGATGGCAATATATCAAATTCTTTTATATGTACTGTTATACGTGTCTCGTGTTCAGTACAAATCAGAGAGGAAGAAGGGTGTTCATGATGACAAACAAAAGAGTGATACAATTAATTATTAGGAATTAGATTACTCAAGAGGCTTAGTAACACTGCCAATGCACTTCAGAATCAGCAAAGTAAACCATAGTGACATAAACCACGATGACCCAGCAGACCCAGGCTGGAGACACAGAAAATGGTGACTGGAATGAGAGTTTTGCTAATGACTTAAATGAGAGCAAGTTCTTCATCCATTCATGAATTGTCCCATCCCACTGCTGCAAATTCAGCTGAAGGCCAGTTCCTCACTAGTTCTTATAAACCTAAAAAAGGGTTGGTTCCATCAGGAATATTTTAGAGGGGGTCAAATTTTTTTTGCTATCAGACATGAATACAATTGTTTCAGAAGAGTTACTAAAGAGTGCAAGAAAAACTCCAAGTTTAAAGATTAAGTTCTGGCTTATCTAAATGGGTCTCGTAGTATTATGCTCATCAGCATTAAAGTAAACATCAGTGTAAAAATTCTGTGAATTTGTCATTCTTTCCCTATAATAGTATCTGACCTGGTCTGGAAACAAATGAGGCAGCATTTCTTTCTGTTTGCCATTTTATACCAAATAAGCTAGCAACCCCCATCCCTGGTCTAAAGAAAAAGAACTGAGCAATGTCATCAGTCTTTCTGAAAGAACTTGATCTTGGTCAGGATCAAGATAACACTTATAATAAGCATGTAGAAAATACAGGACTGTGGTTGATGAGGAAAAGGATTAAATGGTTCTCTGGGAAAAAAACCCTGATCTCCCAAGCAAAATCGATCTGAAAATCGAAATAAAATACCGTAGAACTGATAACTGTGTTAAGAAACAATTGACTCATGCTAGAGAGTTTTTTTATGACAATGACAGAAATGTAAACAGATGGGTTTATATTAGTTAAAAAAAAAAAAAAAGAAATGCAAAATTAAATCACATTCCACAATCAAATTTCACACTTCAAATTAATTGCCATATTCTTGTCTATGCAGCCCCGCATGGTTCCTGCTGGACACCACTGTTACTCTTTTGCTTTGCAAAATATGCCAATATTCAGGTAAAACACACAATGAAAGAGGCGAATCCACGAATTACATAGCTGCTGTAAGAAAACAAAGAATATTATAATTCTTGACATAAAGGCATCACTATTGGTTCTGACCTCACAAAATTTAAAGCAAGCAGAAGTATACTAGAACCTGTTAAATATTGCAAGCACGATCAAGATCAGACCATCATGCCAGAGAGTTCACTTTTTTTTTAAGCCCAGAAGAAATGTCGCTGGAAGATCTATGCCAAACTAAAAGCAAACGTGCCAGATAAACAGATGAAATCTAACTAAAAATAGTCAAGCAAACAAACTGGACATAATGCTTTATAAAGAAGTTTAAGAGAAGAAATGTCTAAGAGAGAAAGAAAGTTAAAGGTTATGCCAATTATTCTTTGCTCCCTTAGTGCTCTACAACAGTTAATCTCTCCCAACAAAACCAATCCCACCAAAGAACATTTATAAGACTGAGAACTGGGTAGCACTGGAGCAAAAGCATGGAAAAGGATCGAATGCAAATAAACACAGTTTCTTCTTGTAGTTCCATTGTTCTGTTTAAGAATCCTTGGCCCTGCTGAAAAGACTCTCAGTTTCCCTGACAAACACAGTGTCTGACATTCAAACGTGCGACAGTTACATGCAGCAGTCATAGCTAGACATGGGAAAAGAACAGATGGCAAGAAGTATAAGCAGCTACGTGCTCTCAGATCATTCCAGGTAGACTTCCCAGAGGCTCTGGGGCTGATTCAGTCATGTACTATACTTCCATTATGCTATTCCAGCACAATGGAAACAGAAGATTAAATAAAAGTTCGAACAGTTAAAATGAAATTTTAGTGTGAACATTATGCATATGGTATGACTGGTCAGTAGGAATTACCAGCACCGATGTTTGGGTTTGACATACACAAGTATTTCCATTCTTTGCAGTTTCAGGAAAACCAGCTCAAGCTTATATGCCTGGGTTTACTTTTGGGGGTGAAAAAGGTGATTTTTCACATTGCACGAGTGCATCGGAAACTTAAATTAAAAACTCTGGAAGTTCCAAAAATCATTACGAAGGGCATAATAATGTTCCAAGCTTCACATGGTGTTCCTGAAACAAATTCCCCACCCACCAAATTCCCATGCACTTTCCAGGGGAGAAAAAAGAAAGTCACATCTAACTGAGCATTCTCACAAGTTTTCCCACATTCAACACCTTTGACACAAAAAGATCCAGTGCAACCGGTGCATCATAAATCCTTTAACAGCTTGGAATTGTAAGATAATATGCAAGCAAGAGACAGATGCATAAAAACAGCATTCCCAGATGTGACACTTGAAATCATCTTACATGACTACTTAGCATATTAGCTTTCTTAAAGGTTCTCATCCATGGGGTATCATAAGATGCAGCTCCGTGCCCTCTCATATGTCGTTTGAGGTATTCTGCCTATAACATGTAGCAAGAAAGCAAGATCAGAAATGAAACAATTACAGGATTAAGTAATTGTGAAGGGTGAAAGAGAACCAAGTTGAATGGAGGTCCTGGTGGAAAAAAATGTTAAAGAAAATAGCAAGTATGTGCTTCAGACAGATTGGAGAAGACAGGCATTGTGTAAGAGTAAAAAAGCTTCTATTAAAATAACATATGAACTTCAAACCAGAAGATTCTTTTAAAGGCACAGAGTAAAGAGAAGTGGATGAAAGAAACGGAATGGTGACCTCATAAAGGATGGATAATAAGAGTTGGGTAAAAGGTTGCTTCTTTTAAAGCCAATGCCTGGAAAAGCTAAAAAAAGAGAACATGGCTAACACTTCAGCCTTAGTATTTAAGGCTTGAGTCTTGTGTCATCACGGCATCCTTTAAAGAGATTCTGTATCTTCATTACTGACATTTAGTGAGTCAGTAGAAAAGTTTATTTAACAAAGAAATACCTTGAAACTGGATTAATTTTTTACTTCAATACATTCCCTTTAAAATATTCCCTTATGCCCTAATTGAGAAAAAAAAAATTCAGTTATAATATTTGTATTAATCTACAAGGTAATATCATGTCTCATTTCTCTCACTGCTTCAAAGTTTCACCAATGTTTTGTTATTACCTGGCTAGTGAGCTTGGACACCTCCTTTGCCAGTTCAATATCTGGGCGTCCCAGCATTGTTACACCAAGGCCAGCTTCTCCACGCTTTTTATATTCAATCTAACAAAGGAAAAAAAGTATAGTTTAGTAGAGGTGACATTTCCATTTAATTATTTTACTGACGCTGTTTTTAATAGCAAAATTCCTGCTAAAGAACTAGAGAGAAGACTTAAAAACCACTTACATTACTAATTAACTTGGCAGCCTGAGTTGCTTTCTTAATATCTGGTCGATCTGCTATAGGTGTGTAGTGGAGCTTTGACTTGGCATCTTTCTTGTATTGAACCTAATCCATGATGACAGACAGAGGAAAGAAAATTACTGAGGTTTGCTCATGAGGAATATACCTAATGAGGACACAGCAATGTTGCTGGGTTTTTTTATTTCACAAGGAATGGATTTGGGAATTTGTTTTTGCAGGCTGTCTACAAATGAAGAAATAAGCATGTGCAATTCTGTCAATATTTGAAGGCATGAAAAAAATTATTAGATGTGATTTGCACTAAATAACTTTAAATCCTGCCATGTGATTAAGTAGAAATATAATTCTCAAAAAGCTCTTTAATTTCAGTGCCAATTTACATTTGCAAATATTTGTGTCTTTATCTTTCAGAATGACACCTGAATATGGAGGCTGGGAGGAAATCCAGAAGTATGAACTTTTGTTTTCTGACAGATGACTTTGATTGAATTTGTTTACACAAGCTACTTAATTCATGAAAAGACAAGACAAACTTACTATACTCTGGTTTTTAGCAACTTCCATGGCATGTTTCACCTCAGGAGGCTCCAGCATGACAGAATAATCAGACTTGCCTTTCTCCTTCACAAACTTCTTCTTATAGTTTGTCTGTTAAGAGCAAAAAGAGCCACGTATGATTTTTTTATTTCGCATGGAGGTAAATGCTATTGAAACTTGGAACTAAGCTCCCTGAAACTGTTAAGACAGATAAAATGCAGTCTCCTCAGTCTCAATATATATGGTGCCCAACTTGTTTGTCATAATTTGCTCTCTAGATTACAAAAGCTTGTTATTCAGAGATGATGATTTGTGTTTAAACTGTGTTCTGTGAAAAATGAAATCTGAATGAAGGGCATTTGTTAGCACTGCAGCCCATCTCTTTTCTCCAGAGTATTACAACCGATTCCCAATACAATGTGTTTAGCTCTTTGTTAAAGTCTCATTCTGGTAAGAATAATTTTTTCGGACTCCTTAGGCATTTTATGACAAGACTCTGAATGTGTTACACGTATACTAAAACATGCAACTGTCTAAATCAGTTATAGGCAGCAGGTAATAACCTCCTCATAAATTGTTATCACATGAACTACTTACCTCACTGACATTCTTGGTCACTTCTTTCACATGAACAGTGTCCCGTGTCTCTGGCAGGGTTGTGTAAGACCCATATGGAAGATGCTTCTTGCTGTATTCTTTGTATTTGTTCTAAAAGCACAGAATTAAAATGGGTAAAAAACCAGCAAGGCAAGTCCAGTCCTTCCCACACACACCCCCCCTCCATAATAAAAGGATGCACTTAAAATGAACAAATAATTCTCCAGTGTCTTACCTCAGATACCAGAGAGCTGACATTCTTAGCTAGGAGGATCTGAGGTGTATCTGGAACAACATGGTACGTTCCTCGAGCTTTGTTGTACTTCTCTTTGTATTTTATCTAGCAGGAAGAAAAGGTATAGTTTCAAGTAATGTGTATCTCTTCTTGTGGCAATTTAAAAAGAAATTACTATAGTTGTGCCTGCTTCTTAGTGCAAAAGTTTGCAGAAAATCTCATATTTTGATATTTTCCAAGTTAACTTTATTCCAGTTGATATATTCCTATATCTCTCAGTTACAATGCTATAGATTGACTATTGAATATTAATCTATTGTTAGTAATTATTAGATATACTTTGTGTTAGGCACAAGTTGTGCAGCTCTTTTTGTTGTTTTCTCCAGGTATTATTTTCATTTCAATAACAGGAATGAAAGATATCTCAAAGATCTAAGGGTCAGTGTTAATTTTGATTATTTATTCAATCCATAAACTAGGCAGTGACATTTACAAGACCAAATTTATTCAAATGTTGACAATTTGTTAATGAAGTAAGCAAGCCAAATCAAATAACGAAGTGAGACTGAGAAATATTTTTCAAAGCTTCATTCTCAGTCCAATCATATTTCCTATAAATGAGTTTATATCGTAAGTAAAGGTTCAGTAGAACAAAAAAGTGAGTGTTGAAGTACTTACGTCACTTGCCAGGATGGCATTATTTAAGGCCAATACTGTGTTTTTATCATCTGTGACAGAGAGTTTGCATCCCTTTAGATACTCCCGGTCCAGTTTGTATTCATACTGCAAGAGACAA
>WUAM01000071.1:27800308-27837316 GCA_024336885.1 Actenoides hombroni
GAGACTCAAATATATATATATATATATATTTTATTTTTTTTTAAAATTCTGAACATGAGAGATGTGGGGAAAGGGAGTATTCAGTTTGTTCTGATTTTCTTACATCACTCTGCTGCAGAGATGACTTGGCTGCTTGAATGAAGTCAGGCCTATCAGCAATCCAGTGCCAATGGGCCTTGGCTGCTTCATATTTCTTCTTATAATCCAGCTGTTTTGTGTGAAACAACAAGAAAAACAATGAAGTTAATTGGAAGTTGTGTACTTTACACATGACTTTCATATGGATGCAAATTCTTTCAGTCTGTACCAATCAAAGAGAGTAGAGGTAAGAAAAAAGTGCATCTACATCAGACTAGGACTCTCTTCTGAATCATGTGCAATACAGTGGGAGTCGCTTTAATTTTCCCACTGCTAGTTGGAGAAAGGAATACGAATGACTGAAAAGAAGTCATGGCTTTGAAGGCGGTGAGTGCTTTTGGTTCCTTGACTATTGAAGTGGATGTTGGGCCACCCATAACAGAAAACAGAGGAGAGCTTCCCATGAGGCAGTTATTTTATCTACATGAACATCATCCCAGAGAATTTCTGGGACAATTATGTCTCTGTCAGGAAAACAGAGGGGGACTAGAATAGTAGATGTGTGACAATACAACAGCCTCAAGTGACTTCAAGGACAACTTGCAAGAGTGAGCACTTTAGTATGAAATAAATTGAAATATATTTTATTTAAGCAGCATAAGAGTTAGAAGCAATGTCCAAGCTAAAGCAATTTCAATGGAACTCAAAATAATTTCTCATGGTCTCCATTGCCAGTCCCAAATGTTATCCATCATAAAATTAAACTATTAATAAAACTGAACTCACATTGCTGTTTAGCTTGTAAGCATGTCTTGGAGTCTTAATATGAACAGAATCGACCTTGACATTGCAAAGAGATTTATTCCTCTCATACACTTCCTTGTATTTCAGCTAAAGAAAGACAAGCATAAAAGATGTTTACAAAGTTATTATCAGCAGCAGCAAGAAAAGCATACAAGTATGAAAACTATAACATTAAAAATTGCTCCTGTCAAGATAGAAGAAATTATATCCGTACAACTCGGTATCAACCATCTGCCTGACAGAAGGGTCCTTTTCAGCAGCAGTTCTTTTAGACACAAAATGTAGCAGGTATAAGTCACCATGAAGCACAAAGATTAGACAAAATCTACACACGTACAGTAATTCTGTCTGTTTCTAGTTTTTTGCACGTAATAGAAATGTTTTAAAGAAACTTTTCTTTTGATAGGCACATTCAATGCTTTCTGGAAATTCCTTTATAGAATCTCAAATTCAGCAGTCAGTTTGGAACTGAAAAAAATGTATTTCAATTCACAGATCACTTTTGAACATCTTTGTCTCTTAATGATGTATGTTAATATCTGGCTAATATGGTTATTTTTTCCTCCTAGATTTACTCATATAAATAATCTATGTAGTATCTGAATGACTTTCACACTACTTATTCTCACAGCACTATATTAAGCTACAGAAGTGTCCTCACTTTATTTATGGATATCTAAGGAGCAAAAATACACAGGGCAGGGAGAAAGCCCAGGGTAGGAGGAGGAAGTGGGACCAGGACTCCCAAATCCTGTGATATTATTCTATCCTCTTCATCTTCCTTTCTCTCTTTTCTTCTTAGCCTTCCGTTGCCCCATAATCAAAACATGCATTTATTTTAGATCAGAATATTTACCTTATATATTCACAGTATCCAAATAAATGAATAAATCTATTATTAAAAAATATAATGTGCTAAATAATATCTTAAGAACCTTATTCAAGTCTCCACAAAAGACACTAACCAATAGAGGAAGAAAAGACAGAACCAAACTCCTGAAATCCATGCTTTAATTTGATACCAGTTCTATCTCTTGGCTTTTCTTACAAGTGAGGGCTGCCCTACCCCTGCCAAAATGGTCCAAGAGCTGCAGACAAACGTTACATGAAAAAAAACTTGCTGAATATTCTCATACTCTATTGTGTTTTTATAAAGGTGGTGTTTTACGTGCAAACTAAACCAATACAGCCTAACAAGAAGCTATTTTTTAATCCCAGATTTACATATGAGTTGAAAGTATTGCACCTCAAAGTACAAAGTTCATTGTGTGTCTTTTTGGTGCCACAAAGAAGGAGAAATTACATACATCGCTTATTCTGTCCTTGACCTTGCGCACGTGCAGTAACATAGGCGTGTCGTGGATCGTAGTATAGCCTTTAGGCCTCGCTTTGTTATATTCCAACTTGTAAATAATCTGAAGATAAAAATGATAGATGATGTTATTTCTTGACATGATTGGTGTCAGTTGAAAAAAATCAAGATGAGGCTTCTGAAAATGCCATATTCTTAATTATTGCACCCCAAAGGTCAGGATTCAGAGGAGGTGGGTTTGAAAGGGCCTGACCACACTTACATCACTAATCTGCTTGTTGACTTTTGTTGTCCTTAAGTGTTCCGGAGTATCCACAACCACCGTGTACTTGTCTTTCTTCTTTTCATAGTCCTTTTTGTATTGGACCTGGTGTTTGGGAAAGAGCGTATGTTAACCACACAAACCAAGACATCCCCAGGAGATATTTTTCTATGCACACAGCAAATTGCAAAATCCTTCCACCAAAGCCAACGAAAGCTTCACGTGCAAAATAAGCTAAACTTTGCAAAACCTTTATGTATCCAAGAGGCTGTCTATCTCTGTGATTAATTTAACATTTACTTCACTGAGTGTAAAAGTTTCACTCCTATCCTAACTCTCCAAGACTGAGCTATAAAAAAGCAGTTTTGGTAGATCAGTGACTTTTAAAATTCATAACTAGACAGTACCTAGTTTTTCAATATTCATCAGATGAAACATAAATCATCTTACACAGTAGAAGATAAAACCATCCACTGAATATATTGTAATGCCAGGCTATTTTAAAGGTTTTGATAGCAGAATGTGTATCTTGGTAATTTCTTTCTTAAAGGTCCTCTTGCCCTATTCAGGACTCTAAACCTATTTTCAGAGAATTCAGACTGTATTCTAGGAATGATAATTCATTGTAGACAGCCTCAGGGCAGGTGGAAGATGTGAGAACACATTTGAAAAAAAAAAAAAAAAGAAAAGAATTTTCATGCTCTGTCTTGAATCAGAAGATAAAACCATGCTTTTGAAACAGGACTATGACATACAAAATACATTAAAAAAAAAAATCCAAACAACAAATCATAACATGAATCCAACTTCAACATGCAGGTCAGGCAGAGTGGGTTTTTGTTTTTTTTTTTTCCTTCAGACATACCTAAACTTACCTGCAAGGAGTTTTTAATGAGATAATACAGGTAAATTGAACAAAAATGTCTAATAAAGACATTCAGTACCTTATTATTGAAGAGTTTTATGAACTGTGCTAACAGAAACAAGGAAGAACACCCCTCTCCCTCTCATGTAATTGTGTTCTGCTGTTGCATTTCCAGTTTATAATTTAAAAGTAATATGCTGGTTTCGCCTGGCTCAGTCAGGAAACATTTTTACCAATGAAAAGAGTAAAGTTACTGCTAGCAGCTGTGATTTCAGAGCAGAAATAAACATGCATGAGTTATTTAATAAGCCACATTTTCACCCAACTGGTGCAACCAAAATACATACACTGGAACCCAGATTAAGTGAAGGTAGAATATGAAAAATTAAGTCTTGACAATAGTATCAGAGTCATTACAGGCTTTCTTTTGCATCATCGGAAAATATGTCAGGTACTTTGTTCTGTACGAACAAGTAGATGAATCATCCTCACTTTGTACCCTTTGATTCTTAGAACTGGCAAAAGGAGAGCTGTAGGTTGGGGTTTTTTTTGATAAACTGCATTATGTGACTGCACGAGGACTGCGTTGCTAGTCTTGCTTAAAAGCAATATGTAGGTAAACACATTGATGAAAACATAATCTACCACAGATCTGTGCATTTATACTGTTCCTAAGAGCACTCATAAGTGAGATGCGACTCTCTTCTTATCCAGGCACAATCTGACACCATTCTCAGGCAGAGCAGTAGATAAATGTTGTAATCTACTCGCCAAGTAACTTCATCCCATTCACACGAAATAAAGGGGCTTGTTTTTATTAGGGGCAGTCAGTCCAAGAAACGGTGGCAGAATGAGAATTTGGTTAGGAAAATAGCAGGAACAGCTAACATACAATGTCTTAAATGTATAGAAAAGTGCTCTTTAGTATGTGAAATGTTATATAGAAGTATAAATATCAATTTTTCATAATGAAAGAAAAAAAAATGGAGGCAAGATCAGCCTGAGCTGAGTGACATCCAAGTTACTGTAAGTACTGTTTCAGATATTCTGTTTTCAAAGCTGTTTTATCATATCCAGCATTAAGCACATTGACCAAACTCTGGAGTCTGATTACGTAGAAATGTAGAGAACTCTCAAGAATTAAATATTAGAAGTCCAAACGGCTAGAATGTATATAAAATTTCTCCTACAGCAGCAGTTCTTCGTATTACCTGGCTCCATAAGTATGTGTTGTAGAGTGCTGTCAGCATATCTGGCCTCAGAATTTCATTACATCCATGTTGCAGGAGCATCTTGGCAAGGGATTTATATTGCTTCTGTTCATGCAAATGGCAACGAAGCACAAAAGAGACTTGTGAACACCATAAACAACAACACAGCTCTAGATCCCAGACACTTGGAGAGTGGAGAGATTTAGGCAAGGTACTATATGTATTCATTCAGATGTGCATACAACTTACATCTACAGAATGAAGAATCTCAAGAATATGTGTTAAAGGGTTTGCGTTGAGTACATTGCAAAAATATTTTGGGGGAGATAAAAGTAAATTGTAGATTAAGGTGAGGGCACTCAAAAGCCAAATACGTCACTGTTGCTTGAGTAATGATGAAGAAGATAGTGTTTGGAGAGGTCATTAAAGGAGAGGTTATAAAACCCAAATGCATGATACAACATGCATTCTTTATAACCTCTCCAAAATGACCTCAAGAGGCATTCAGTTTCTGATGTGAATTGATGCACAACATATGAAAGCGTGTATACTTTCATACAGTACATACAGTAGAGATCAGTGCACTCAAAAAGTAAGAATCCTTTTTGGGTGGCAAAGCCAAGGCTGTCTGATCCACTGAACTAGCACATGGCAACATCACAGGCGACCCCCGTGACACCGCTCGCCGTAGACGTCTCGCACAGGCAGAGTAGCTGTGAGTGAACCAGGCACTTTCTGGCAGCACTGGCTTCTGCTCCTACAGTACCTGACTGCTCAGTGTAGTCCCCCACTTGGCCAGGAGGCTCCTAGGGTCATCCACAATAACGCTGTACCTATCTTTGAGCTTCTCATAGGCAGCTTTATATAACTTCTGCTCAGAATGGCATAATACAGTGTAACAAATTAGGAGAGAGTGAAGACACAAAGAGATCATAGTTCTGATCATTGAAACCTTTTTTACACGGACTTGTTAAAGGCCGGGATTGAAGTTCATATCCAGAAGAGAAAAATAATATATTAAAAAAAGAAAAACAGAGAAAGAAAAGCTCCCCAAAATGTATATACATTTTGAAATGTCCACTGGAAGACCTAATCTACAATTTAAGGAGGCTTATATTCTATCCCTGCTGCTCCTCAATAAACGATTTTATGACTTCATTTCCTCATGAAAGATAACTGCAGAAGCAACTCTGTACAGAACTAGATTCTTGATTAAGAGAACAGAATGAAATGCAAGAGTAAGATACAATGTTATATTATCATCAGACATTTTGTAAGCAAAACCTGTAATCCCTCATCACAAAAAACATCACTTACATAACAGAAGACATTTAGGTAAGTTCATTTTAATGTACGGAGCCCTCACTGCAAAAATTTTACTAATTTATATATCTCATATTCTATTTTTCTGTATTTGCTTGACTGAACAATAAGAAGACTGAATATTAACAATCTTCCATAACAGACTCTAGTCGTCTGCTTATCAAATTGAGTACAAGGTGATAGCAATGGTACTGGAACAGTTTTTCTTACCTAGAACCTAGTTAGTGTTTATTTACCAATAATGAGCGTTTCTTATTTAGAATTATAATATGATAATAATTTTTAATTATTTACCAATAAATTAGCATTTATTTATCAATCAAACAAAGTAATGGAACAGGGGGTCAGGATTTCACTTATTAGGTACTGTAAACCTGCCCCATCCTAACACTCAGACAATAAGAACAACCTTGTCTTTCATAATTTTAGTCTGACCTTAAGACATCTTTACACCTGAATATATTTTGATTTATTTACAATTTCATGAGGAAGACTAACCTTCAGCTCATTAACATACACACACTCACTATTTCCGTACGAGACTCCACAGAAATCTTTAACACTTACCCCATCCATCAGCTGAGTTGCGTATTTGAAATGCTCGTTAATTGGAGAGTCAGCTACATATTTAAAATTAGACTTAGTCTTCTCAAATAGCTCCTTGTACTTACACTGGAGACAAAAAAAAAAAAAATCAAACACAGAAAAAAATTCCAATGTTAAGCCAAAGAAGGGTAAAGCAATGAAAACGTGATTTTAGAAACAACCTACAGCAAAAACATGGTATAATATGTGTGTTTAATGTATCTACAAAGAAAACAGTAGTTGTATATGTAGTAGTTTTCAGGATGGATCTATCACATCAAGAAAGCAATGGAAATTTCAGATCTTTGTAACTTTAAATCTGAACTTAGAATCACTAGAAAAATTACTATGGAGCTGATAGCTTTAGAAGGAACAGAGAGAAGTGAAAGATAATTTTGCCCCTGTTTTCTTTTATAGTAAGAACCACAACTTTAAGTACTGTGTGTTAAGTTCTGCCATGAGTCATTCACATCAATATCTAGGTCAGACTTGGATTTTCCCATGAAAAATTTATCTAAAATATATGCAAACATAAAAAAAAATATTTAGCAACAATTCAGACTATTTTACTTACCCCACTGTAGAGCACCTTATTCTTTTCTGCCAGAACAAAACTTGGAGTATCCCATGCATAACAGCCAGTCCCCCTAAGCCATGATAAATCTTCCTTGTATTTAACCTATAGAAAAGAAGCAAAAGGATTCAGTTTTTAGTGGCACTGAGTGATAGCAGATCAATGCTGAAATGGCACTGCAACACACTTTGTAGCAAACAGAGCTACATCCATTATAATTCCATTATAAAATAAGTCACTTTTCTGATGGATTCAGATAATTCGCCTACCTAATTATTATTCAGATCATTCACATACCTATTCTATCATTAGCTACTGGAGTTATTGTATTAAATTTCTGAATTAAAAAACATTTCTTCTCATACAGTTCAGGGGTTATTTTATACATACAGATACGTACAATTAAAGGTTGTTACAGGGTTAACAAATCTATGCAAATGTAACTGAAATTATTTAAAGCTGTTCTGTTAATTTCCAGAGGAGATGGGCAGCAATTTTAGCCATCTGATTTGCTCTGTCATTTCACAGATCTGCTGGGTAAAAGTGTAAGTCACCTTAAAAATTTAATCTGCCTCCCTTTCCTCAAGAAATAAGACTTGGTTTTCATCTTGGAAATATAACTTTCAGCCTCTCACATCCAGGAACTATTAGAACTCACGTCACTAATAGCGTCCGTGACTGCGCGATGATGGAAATGTTCTGGACGGTCTGGGATTGATCTCCAGATTCCTAGCTGGCTCATATAATTTTCCTTGTATTTGACCTATAAAGAAAATCAAAGAATGACGTAAACCAGTGTGAGAACAGAACACTCTAGACCATGCGGATTCAAGACATTCCTCCTTCTGAAACATCACAACTAAACCAGTGGAAACAGGATGAACTTGCATTCACCTTTGTAACAACAAAGGCGATCAAGGGTATAACATTCCAGAGAAGAAAATGAGTTAATATTAACTTTATAGTAATATTTGTATTAATATTAATAGTGCTGATCATAGTGGTCTAATTATTTGACACACTTAAATAGAGCGATAGCATAAATGGCATATTCAAATACTAATTAAGAATTAATAGGTTGTATACGTACGCTGCTAATATCATCGGTGACCTTTCGATGGTAGACAATATCCAAAGCATCTTTCACTGTGTGGTATTTGCCCTTACTATTCTCAAAGGTTTCTTTGTAGCGCAACTGGTAAGAAAAATAACATATAAGAGAATAAGTTCTATTTATCTGTCAGGAATTGGTTTAGTTAAATTTACTAACTCTTAGGAATGGCATCCAAGGATATAGTGTCCAGCATCCTAATATAAGCCCTGAGGAATTTTAAGAAGCTGCAATTGCCTGTGATCAATTGCAATTTGACTGAGACTTATGGTGAGAATTAGAGAGAAAAGGAGTTGGTACAACTAAAGCAACATTTCATCTTTATCACTTCCTGTCTGAAGACTGAGGAAAAAACATCCATGTGTCACAGGACTACTCTCTTGAACAGCAGAAGTGCACTTTGGGCATTAAAAAACCTGCTTATCCCTTCCTCCATGTCCTGATCTAGAAGAAAGCAGGAATATCAATCCAGTCTTTGGAGATAGATTTTCTCAGAGGAGAAATTCAGATGTGCAAAAGAATGGGGATGCCCCTGTGCAGTATTTCAAAATCAAGACTAATCACTGGAACAAACCACCAGCCCAGCACACATCCTTTCAGGGTACAACTTGCAATCTGAAATAGATCTCAAAGATCTCACGAATGAACAGAGTACTTTTAGCTGTTGCCCTAAATCACAAATCATTATTCCACGCTTGAAGGAAAAATCAATTTCACCTTAATAACCTCATGTGCAGCGGCTTAGATAATTTTTCTCTCTAATCTGCTTCTAAATTAAAGAATGAGCACATCCCCACTGACATGTAAGTCACTTCTAACACAAAACTGAGATGAAAATATCTGATAAAGGTTATTCTACCCTGGCTCCAGCATCAATCATTTCACTCCAGTCTGCACTGTTTAGAGATTTCATGTATAACCAAATTGCTTTAAATCTATTTTTTCCTTTGTTGTAAGGCCACACTTCAGTGCAACAGAAAATGAAAATGAATTACAGTAAATGAAAAAAGCATTATGGTGACATCAAGTAAAAACTTAATAATCCCCATAATATCAAATGGAAATGCACATGCAAATGGGGTGACCTAGTTTATGAGCTACTCTGAGGTATTCTATGCTTTACATGCTTGCTCCCCATCGATACTTTTTCTGTTCTTTTCATAAAGAAAGCAAAGGAAAAGCAGCAGTGAAAGTGTTCACGGACTACATACGTCACTGGCGTTCAGGTATGCTCTCTTGGCTCGGATCAAGATGGGTGTGTCAGGGATAGGTGTGTATTTGTCCTTCATCTTCTCATACTGGGTTTTATACTTTTTCTAAGAGGGACAGCAAAAGGGAAAAGTTACATCTTTAATCTTAGAAGCTTATGTTAATCCGGTGTTATGTCAACACCCAGGGGTGCTACACGGAGTGTGTAAAGTCATTCTTGCAAAGTTCGACTGTAAAACTTTGGGAAACAAGCTCAGCTGTTCAGCTCCTCCTCAATCTTCGTGGTCTCACAGCCAGTGTACCTCAGATTCTGCAAACAAACACTTAGAAATAGGTATTTTCTAACATACTAAAACATGTTTAGAAAGTCTCTTCTTTTAACTTAGAAAGGAAATGTGGAACTTCAGCCCAAGAGACAGAAAATGAAATGAAGGGTAAAGAGATTTGAGCCTTGAAACTATCATGAAAAATATAAATAAAACAGTTTATCATAAAGGTACCAAACAAACAAAAAAAAAAAAACAAATATCTTACCTCACTGACCATGTCCTTTACTTGCCTAGCATGTGTAAAGGCTGGAGTCTGACCACCAGCATGATGATGGGGTCTCTCTTTTGTGGCAAGTTCCACATACAAGTACTGCAGCAAGAAGAAAAGAATTATAAAAGAATATGCTTTTCAAGTAAGTTTTACTTTATCTCTCTGAAAAATGACTGTAAATTCACCATGCATAAATAATTACATAATTTACCCCAGGAAAAAATAATGTGCCCTTTCCTCTTCCTTACTATCTTGGGTCATACTCTTGATGTTCTGTAACTATCTGCAACATGCTCACAACAAAGGAGTCCAGTGCATGTGATATTAATGGCCTCCCTACCCTACACCCAGACCTAGCTTTAGATAAAAGCTAGATATAAGTTAGATATAAGGTCTGTTTTAATCTGATGAGTATCTTCATTTTGTTCTGCACTTTTAAAAACTCAACAAAATTAGTAGCTAATAACTCAGATAATAAGCCATTATATGAATAAAGACATGATGATGAATAAAAGTAGATGGATACAAATATTCGTTCCTCTCATGAAGTCAGATTTTCAGAGAATTTGAACAGAACTGTACCAGGGCTCAATGCTCTATTTCAGATGGACAAAGCTAAACATGTCAGTCACACAGATATGGCCACCATGAAAATTTGTAGCCACATAAAAATAAGTAGCAATCACTTCAAATTCTCTAGGAATTCTACATAGGTTTGAAATGGCCTGGAAAGATTCTGCTGTACTTTAAGAATATATTAAGAGGGATTCCCTGGTTGTTTGGTTTATTTCAGTCCAAATTTTTCACCTGGCTCTGTATCTTTTGTCCCTCCTTGGCTCTTAAGAAGTCAGGTGTGTCAAGGATGGAAGTGTATTTTGTCTTCAGCTCATTGCCTTTAGCTCTGTAAACCAGCTGGAAAAAGACAAGACCATGAATTATTTCTTCTGTTACATGTGTCCATTTAGCAGCTGAACAATCATAGCTTTGTAATTATAACATCTCAGAAAAAAAACACAGTGAGAGGAGCTGAGCTTAACGTAGCTGAGAAAGAAGTGAAAAAATCATATAGAACTTACTTCACTCAAATGAGTTTTTAGCTCCTGAACTGCCCTGTATCCAGGAGTATCCAATACCACATTGTAATTAGCCCACATCTTCTTTGCAGGAGTGGTGTATATATAATTAGACTGGAAAAAGAAAAGCAGTATTACTTAGGAACCTCTTATTATTCTTAGTAGTAAAGAAAAATTTACAGTGTAACCCTAACAGTGTTTTGAAACAACTAACTAGCTTCACAGGAAGAAATTCTGTCATAAGTCTTTACTCATTTTCATGTATTTAACTTCCTGGAAGTACAAAGTGTGCATGTAAATACATCAATTGTTGCTATACACGATTCTCAGGAAAAAAAAAAACCTTACCCAAAGCTTACGCAGATGACGAGCACGGACCATGTCAGGAGTATCATAAAGGAAGCAACCCAAGCCCTTCAACCACCTCAGGTCCTCTTTGTATTTAATCTATGAGGCAATTAGAAAAAGACAAACCACAAGTTAGCTTCTGGGTTAATTTCATTAATCAGTCCCTAAACACAGTGACAAAGCATTTCTCTATTACAGAGAAGAATGCAAATGATAGAAGCCAAATTCCCCTTTTAGTGGAAAGTATTAGGCTTGTTCTATTCAGAGACCAGGTTTCTTAACAGAAGTTGCTTACATCACTTGTGATGTCCCCAACATGGCGGCAGTGCAACACCTGAGGAGTGTATGGCAAGGAAATCAAGTGTCCCTGCATCTTAAAGAAGTCTGACTTGTAGATCAGCTGAAAGACAAAGGAAAAGAAAAAGTAACATTTCACATGTTTGGTCATGCTGAATATTCTACACCTCTTCTGGTTTTTATCTCAGAAAGACACATACATCACTGACAGCTTCCTGCGTTGCTCTGACTTGACGGATTTCTGGTGTGTCTGGGGTGGTATGAATCTTGTCCTTGTACTTGTGGTACGTTGCCCGATACAACCTCTGCATCAAAGGAGACAGCATTCAACGTGTTAAAAACTTAAAATGGAAAGTTTGGCAGAGTCTAAGTGCTTCTCTTATAAGTGTAGGGTTTTTGATGGGTATTGCATAACTAACAAAGAAAAGGGAGCAAACATACTGTTTTCTAACCAGGCAAGGATTTTCCACAATTATTTTGATAGCAGTATCTCTAATACATGTAGAACTTGAGACGCTACGAACATGTACATCTGTATGTTTAATTTTCATCCTATTAAAGCCAATGACCAAAGAAATGAGTGTATATATATAAAAACCTTAAAATTATTGAGACCCAATGTCATAAAGTTATTTCCATGCAACTTTAATCAAGTAGCAGCAGATCGATCAATAAAATTAGGCTGCAATTGATTTTATGTTATGCTGACAGTTTTACTGGATTACTGGTAGAGTTATCAAGAACCTTAAAAAGCCATCCAGCCCAAACTCCAAGCCAGGATCAATGATCCCTTGCTGTTCTTGATGGATATTTGTCTAGACTGCTCTTAAAAACCTCAAAGAACAGGAATCCTACAATCTTCCCATGCAACATACTCTCATCATTCATATCTTGGGCACTATAAATACAGCTGAAAGCAAATTCATTTAATTACTGTACCTCATTAACAACTTGATTCACTTTCCTCACGTTTTCAAACCCAACATCTTTAGGTCCCAGGGTATAGCCTTTAGCTTTCATGTGTTCGTAGGCTTCTTTATATTTCAGCTATAAAGAGGAAAAAAAGGAAAAAAAAAAAAAAGAAAAAGAAATTAAATTTCATTCTATTTGCACTGCAGTTCTGACTGATTTATACAGTAGAAAGAGACAGATTTTTAGAGATAAATAAGTGAGATGTAGAATACACTACACATCATCATTATTTTTACCTTCATCATGTGGCCCAAGTTAAATAACATTTGAAATTTCTCTTGCACCTGATAAGTTATTCGCATCTGCCTGAGGGAATGTTTATTCTGATAGTAATTGCTTCATATAATTATGGGGTTTGGTAACATCTAAATTCTGTGAGGTCACCGCCTATGTTGTAGTCAACCTCAGTTCCTGGCTCAGGTATCCACATGGAACTACTCCACTCTTGTTGCTCTCTGAGATATACTGTCTCCAATGGTTGTGTGCTCACACAGGATGGGCAGCAAATATTCCCTTATGACTCTTGGTGTGGAAGGACATCACACGTTACTTACATCACTGCCAATGTACTGGACATGTTTAGCATGCTGGAAGCCAGGAGTATCTGTGGGAAGGCTGTATCCAGTGGGTAGAGCATTCACACCAGCCCAACGATACAAATTCTGGAAAAGAGAAAAAGAGAGAGTTTGTGACAACTGGGGGTGATATTTGAGAGTCTTAATCTCAATTGCAATTGGCAAAAGATTTTCCTCATGTCTACATTATAACATATACGTGTAGACTAAATGAGGCCATTTTCCCACTAGAGTGGTGAAATCTAACTTCTTCATCTTAAAAGTTAAGGACAGACATTAACGTCTAAAGAACTTTCTTTTTGAGTATCAGAAACAATATGGACCCAAAAGTTGTATACTTACTTCACTCTGTATTTTGTTTGCATGATATGCCCGCTCCAGATCGACTGTTTTGTCAGTAGGAATCATTTTGCCTTTAACATTGTGCATGTATTCACTACGATAGACAGTCTGAGAAAAAAAGAACGCGATCAGAGGAGAGTCAGAGTTGTGATATTTTCTCACATTATTTATTGTTTGCATACCTATGGGAATTTCTCCTAAAATACTGGATGACAGATTTATTTGGATTCAGACAATTAATGACTTTAGTGATTTTGTTCTCATATCTTAGTAAAGGCATAGGCAATGAATTATAGATAACCAGCAATGATTAAATGAGTCAATTGAAATGATGACCAAAATATTAAAAGTCACATTTCTAGAACTTACAAGGTAATGACATATGCAGTATGGGGGTAAAGGTGATGCAAACACTTACTTCACTTGAATTCAAGCCACTGAGGACATTTTGGACATAGACAGGGGTGTCCACAACCACAGTGTATTTATCCTTCATTTTTTCTGCCTTAGATTTGTACTTAATCTGCAGAAAGGAATTCAAGAGCTCTAATTAGTAAAGCTAGTCACTGCTAACTGAATTTATTATATTATTATATTTACTCTATTCACTATTTTATTACTGAACTTTTCTATAAGTGAACCAGCATTTAAACAGAAAGTGTATTGAAATTATGGCTGAATGAATGAACTTGGCACTTTATTAGATAAGAAGAGCTGATAAGTGTTATCAGGGACTCTTAGGAAATGTCAATACTCATTCATAAAACAAGCTTATGTATGATAAATATCTCACATAGTTATGAAGGTACAAACATTCTCAAGAACCAAAGCAGCTATTCTCCCATTTTACTGGTTTAATCCTAAAATGAGGTTGTATCGTAAGACCTTGAGAGGAGAATAAGAAATCATGAAATCAACATCAAAATATTTTATTTTTAATACTAATTCTGCATCATTCCTGCTTTACTTTAAGGGTTCTGGATGAAGAATTACTCTATTAAGTGCTGAGAAGACAAGTAGTTAAATATAGACTTAATGCTTTCCTGAATGGGATGTAACCTGGTAATACCTGCTTCTTCTGGAGCAGCAAATTTTAAATAATTGTATATGAATACCTCAGCAGATAACATTTTCCAGATTACCTCTAGAGTAGAACAAAGCTACTCCATCCTTTTAAATACAGTGGAGTGAAAGAAACTAAGAAGTAATACCAGTATATTCACTTACATCGCTGCGAAGGTCGTAAGCGTGTTTGGCATGGAGAATTTCAGGAGTGTCCCAAACAAAGCAGCCAATGCCTTTCAGCCAGTTAAGATCGTCCTTGTATATGACCTGAGGTATCAGAGCAAAGCAGTGATCTGTAAGATTTCCACCAAGATCTAATCCCTAATTGCTAAATCAGTCTGAAACACCACTGTCAGATGATGGTAATGTTTACAAGATTTTGAGCCTCTTTTTTTTCTGTTTGTTTAAGAAAACTAAAACAATTCCTCTTGGAATTGAAATACTTTCTCTTTATTGCTTCAGTTTGGCCAATAAATAAAAAAAAAAGACCAAGAGTTTCTCAAACTTCCCAAGTTTCTACACCATATGCAACCAAATAATAAAAGACAGTTTGCAGATAGGGATGGCTAAACTGGTAGAACTGGAATGTTATGACCCAATGCCTACAGTGATAACACTGAAATTACACACACTGAGCCACTTCTCAACTACAAGTGTCAGGAAAGTACAATACAGATGTTGTTTAGCAGTGAAAAATACAATGGATTCAAGCATCAACTTCAGACCTCCAAGTTTTTCTAAATCATTGCCTCTAATAGAGCATAAGTGTAAGAATCTTTTTGAAAAGTGAGCCACAGACAGGTGATTTGTGAACTTACATCACTGACTTGATCCGTTACTTTTCGAACGTGGGTGTTGACCTGAAGATCTGGTAGACAGATCCAATCGTGGAGATGTGTGCGATAATCAATTTCACTCACTTTCTTCTGTGCATCCTTAGCAGAAATGATGTCTACCATGTCTGGAATAATGTGGACTTTGGCTTTATTCTTTTCATAAACTTCCTTGTACAGACGCTGCAGAATTAAAACAGTACATTAATAACGGTGACAAGTAGCCTGAAGCATTAATTGTTGATAAATTTGAAGCAAAACTACTGATATTTTCATTGAATGCTAGTGGGAGAGGAAACCACCTTGGCTATGACTAAAATTTTATGTCTTGCCAGCTCTAAAAATAATTTGCAGAACCTTAACAAGGGTGATAAAATATGATTTATGATATTTTCATTGACTCATGTGTTAAATGGAGGTAGACTGTGTTCTGATTTTATACATAAACACATGACACTAAAGGTTTAACCTTTAAAAGTTGAGTCACAAGCTTGAAAGACATTTGTAGGTGTATTACAGGATTTAGCAAGGACTGAACACCGACAAACAGATGTGGAAAGGTGGTATCTAGAGGAAGGCATGTGGATTCTTTGAGTAGCCTCTTCTGAAATAAGTATGGTTTGATCAGGAAAATAAAAGACTTACATCAATATTCAGCTTTCCAACTCTAAGGCACCTTTCTGTATTGGGGTCATCCTCAACACCTCTGGGTAGCGTGTACAGTGCTTTAAACTTGTCATATTCTTCTCTGTATTTTACCTAAGCAGATGCAAAGAAAGGTGAAAAAGAACTCACTCCAGTGAGTCAACTGTATTTTGGAACAAAACTCATCAGTGAGCAAAATATTTAGTTGAGTCCAACACGCAGAGAAAGCTTTGAAAGCAGGATATTTGTTTTCCATTTTATTTTAAATGGCAAAAAAACCCCCCACATCATAGCTAAAATGGGGTAAAAATAACAACAGCTGGCTAGAAGACTTTAAAAATGAACAGATGTTGAATAAGCCATTTATTTATTGTTCCAGCTCTTTCATTTAAAGCTATCCATGAGGGGAGTGATGTTTCATAAGCCTCAGATCAGTAAAGTATAAGATTATGGTTTTTGATACTCAGTAAAGCACAATTTAAAGATATTTGGTACTTTTCTGACCTGGATATTTATGAAATTTAGATTAAAAAAAACCCATAACCAACTAATCACATATTTTGAAAAAATAATTTCTATTACCATGAAATGTGACTCTTTTTTTGATGAAAAGAATCAGTAGAGGACTATATAAGTGTTATCCAAATGATTATCAAAGAAAACTGATTATCTACAGACAAATATTAGATTTAAATTAAAAAATAGAAGAACATTTACCCCCTCCTTTATTATATCTAGATATACCTATATATAGTCATATACCTTCATGCAAGGCATTAAGCATTTTATTGCTAGAATTGATGACCTGGTTGAAGAAGAGGAAATATTTTATTGACTTACAATACTAGCATTATGCTTCAACTCTTTTGCACGTGCTAGGGACACAGTATCAGAGGGCAATATATAGCCAGTCGCTTTCACTTTATCCCAGGCTTCCCTGTAGAGATTCTACGGGGAAATAGAAATTCTCTGTGAGTGGAACAATTCTTCTAGGCAATAACCAAAACCAAACAGAAATCAAAAGCCTATCTTATTTACACATAGGGTAAAAAGCCCTTTTTATTCATACAATGTAACAATTATTTAATATCTACAGGTTGTACACTAGTTCAATCTTGACAGTGTACACAAAGGGTGACAAAAATGCAAGCTAACCATCCATGTCCATTCTCATACAAGGTCTTAATCTTGTTCAGGTGCAATTTTCTTCAGGGAATCCATTTATTAATGCATATATTTTGTGAAGACTGGAATTACATTCAGAAAATATGTCCTCTGCCTGAAATACAACATTTTCCCCACACTCAAGCAATGCAGAGTGCTATCACTGCCTTTGATCAGCTCTATAGGCAAACATTTCTCTTCAGAGGGAAGAAACAAAATAGTAACACCTTAAGAGGAAAAAACTCAACATTATAGAAACACTTACATTGCTAAAAAGATGTTTCAAATTATGAACTCTTTCAGAATCCACAGTTTCAGTCACTGTTGTGTACTTGTCCTTAGTTTTGTGGTACTCTTCCTTGTACTTCACCTGTAAGATGAAAGTTCTAGTTAACTCATTTTGATTATCAGAAGGAGCAAGGGGAAAAGCCTGAGGAGAAGAAGAAGGGAGGAGACTCACATCACTGGCATTTACAGCACTCTGCACTGAAGTCACATAGACAGGCGTGTCAGTAACAACACTAAATTTCTCCAAATTCTCTTTTCCTGCAGCTGTATATTTTATCTAAAGAAAAAGAAAACAAAACAAAACATCAATGCTGAAAATGACCAGGAAATTCCCTGCCAGGTAAGATCAACTCTAAAAGTGACAGGCCGTAGTTAAGAAATACTTAATATATAGCCAGGGAACTAAGGAATAATGAAAATTACACATCACTGTATAGCATCTAGTAGGCTAAGAGTACAATCAGCAAGGGAAGAGACATTGTTTTCCCAACATAAATGTCTCACTGAGGTATCTGGTGCACAGGGTGGAATACAGAAAGACAAAGTGTTCTCTTCTTGCTGTTAAAAACCACAAGCCTGCTGTCCTTCCATTCTCCTAAGTTTTCTGCTCCTTCAATAGCAAAAGTGGTCATGTCTCTACAGACAAAGCTGAAAGAGTGTATGACAATAGTTTGAAGAAAGTATTTCTGATGTAATAGGAATTACTTCATTCTGCTCTGGACTAGGACGGGTTTCAGTCCCAGTGAATCATAAATGGAAGAAAAACAAGTCTTATAAATATGTACTTCATTGAGGAGACCATGCTTACTTGGCTCTGGAGGTCATATGATTTCTTAGCCTGCAGGATTTGTGGAGTATCCCAGACATAGCATCCAAGTCCCTTCAGCCAATTTAAGTCATCTTTATATACCACCTGTACAGAAGAAAACAGTCTATTTAGGGGGAAATTTGCCTTCTGCTTGAAGAAAGCAGTGTTTGTTTCTTCTTTACATCTTTCACTTGTGCAAACTCAATGCAGAAGGTGACCACTGAATCTGAAACAGGCTCATTCAGTAATTCCAATCTATTTGGAAGTTTAAAGACCATTAATGTGTTAATTTTATATAACCAATTTAATATTTAGATTAATATTAATTTTATATTTAACTGGTAGGGAAGATACTTGAAATTATATTTAAATACTTTGGAAGAAAGTACATGAAAGGCTACAAAAATGTCAAACAAAGAAATTAAACACGTACATCACTCAAAATTTCCTGGGCTTTTCTGGCTTGAATAACATCATTTTCTTCAGGTGAACAGTTCCACTGATGGAGGTACGTTCGATATTCAAGATCACTGAGGATTTCCTGGCATTTCTTGGCTAGCACATGATTCATCATGTCACTTGGAATATGGACGTTTGTTTTGGTGTCTTCATAATTCTTTCTATATGCCAACTAAAGAGAAAAGATCAGGGAAGAGGTGAGAAGGAAGAATAGAGGTTTTTCTGCATAATTTTGATTCTAACAGGCTACAGATTATAGCATAATCTGAGGCATGGGTTTGGGGTTTTTTTGATTTAGTGGCTAAACTCCCATGGGAAATATTAACTTCAATATTAATCACCATTCATGCTGATGAGGTTCAAGAAGGACAAGAATGACCAGATTTAACAGCTGGTGAGAAAATTAAAAAGACTTCAAGATAAGAAATCATATGCTACCAACATGTTTTTGATCTGGTTAAATCTTCATGTCCAAGTGAAGACAGAATATCTGGGATTATACTGACTTGATGCCCTGCATAACATGCTAGATGTGCAGTGGCAATAATAACAAAACACCAAAAGTGCATTTACTTTTCCAGTTCTTAATTTCCTATTTCAATTCAAAATTAACACTTTCTCTTTATAAAGCAAAAGAATCCCAACTCATGTAGCATTTTCTACTACTCAAATACTTTAACTGAAATATAAAAAAGAGGGGTTTTTTTCCCTATTCTAATCTGTCTAGTGGCTGAACAAATCCCTTCTTAATCTTCTCAGTTGTTTCAAGTACAATTATTCAACCCACGTACAAATAACCATTCAGGAAACAAAAACATGATGAAACATTTTTACTGATGTTATTAACTATTGCATTATTTATGTTTAAATACATCACACTAAATGAAAGATAATGGAAAATACTACATCAAGACTCGTTCTGTCCTTACCGCACTCCTCATTTTCTGGAACGCTAGCGAATGAATGACACTGGGGAAATCACCAATCTCCTTCCCAGCCAGGTAATGGCCTTTCAGCTTCTCGTATATTTTCTTATATTTAAGCTGCAAAATATTAGTGGGGAAATTTTAAAGTTCATTCTAACAACATATAGGGGGGGGAATAAAAAGAGACAGAATGGAAAATTCGTACTAACCTCGCTGTTTATGTAGTTCGCATGCTTCGCTCCAACGACTGGAATATATTTCTCATCCAAAGTGTACCCAATGGGCTTGCTGACTTCCCAAGCTTTTTTATATAGTTTCTTGACAAAGAAAACATAAACACATCTTGATAAAGAAATCCATTATACTTTCCTAGTTGCCTGACTCTGACACTTATACACACACAGAATATGACTACTTTTATAGAGTAGTTCCTTATTCCATGAATAGTCCCAATAGTGGAAATGAAGACTGTTCATTCTGAACACTTATTCATTGTAAGACAAACAGAGTAAGTGTTCCAATTCAGGGAGGTACCTGAGCATGACTTTGAGCTCATCTCCGTTTTCTTACTGTATTTGTAACTCAACATTTCTCATACAGAAGAGTAATAAAAAAATACCCAAAGCATAGAGATGAACTCTTGTTTAAAAGCTCAGCATAGATCTGACATTGATAATTTTATAGATATATGTTCAAAATAGTGAAAAATCTCCTAGTAACACTATTGTTTATTATAAGAGTATTAATTGTGTCAGTGGCACTTTTCTAATACATCATATTTTGTGAAATATCAAATGTATTCACCTTCAGACTAAATGAATGAGTATATTTAATAGAGATTTCCCATTAAAATTAGTGAGACTACTCACAACTAACTGACTAATAATGTAAATAATCTACAGGTTTCCTCTCGTAAAGAAATAAATATAATTTTCATCAGTAGCCTAAGATGATGTTATTGGATGGAATTATAAAGTGGTTTTGTCGCACAAACTCTACTACTACTACTACTACTACTGCTGTTACTACTTCCAAACACCACACGGCAGTGCTTTAAGATCAGCTCAATGAGGAAGGAAACTATCCTTATCCTAATGATCCAAACTGGGAAAAACTGAAGAACAAACAGGATAAATAACCTTGCCAGTGCCACCCCAAGACTAATGATAGAAAAAGAAATGCAAGAGTTCGCTGAAGTCCAGTCCACATTCCATTGCTTTCAAAACAAACAAATTAAGGCTTAGTTAGATCTTTGTCAAATCTTACATCGCTGTACAGTAAGGACATGTCCTTGGCATGGTGGAGTGCAGGAGTATCATCAGACCCAATATACTGTCCTTTTTCAAGGTTAAATGTTTCTTTGTATTTTAGCTACAAAAGAAAGACAAACACAATGTTAATTCCACAGGGCAGATGATTTATCCCAACTAGTCCATCCATTAGAAGATGTTCATTTTTTGTTATTATCTCTTCAGTAATGTTGTGTAGTACATTCCAACCCTTATAATACACTGGCAAATGTCATTGAGATGTCACACAACAAAATCCACACAGTTGTCTCATGAAATTAAACATACTAATCAACAAATGGTTAGTAGCAACAGCAGGAACTCCACTAGTGCTATACAACTAACTGTTGTTCACCAACAGGACTAACATGTAAACTACTATAGACAAAACCTATGTAAACTCTCAGGAAAGGACGTGCTATATTCTTCTATAGAAAAATGCAAAATAATTTTGGATAGCAATCTCATGTGTTAATTTATATTACTTCTTACTAAACTGATTTACTCCAGTAGAAATCTATTATTTATGAAATACTTATGTGCATACACGCACACATACACAAGGCTACACACAACACAGTTTAGCAAAAGATATTAAGTCATCTAGTAGTTCTAGTAATGCAACAGTTTCTATTGAAAAAAAAAAAGTACATACATCACTCTGATTGACAGAGTTCATCTTTGCCAAAACAATGTCGGGCGTGTCAACCACACTGGTATAATTGGAAAAGTTATCAAGGGCTTCTTTTGTATAGGCTCTCTGTAAAGAGATTAAATATTTTATGAAACGCTGTGCACAAGAAAGAACTAAATATGTAACTGCTAAAATATTTTCTCTCACCTTATTTATCAGCTCTTGTGCATTCTTAACTTTCTTATGTTCCACTGAATCCAGAGGAATCCAACCACAGCCACGAAGCCATTCCAAATCAGATTTATAGATATTCTAAGTAATAAAAGATAATACAAAAGGAGAGAAAGTCTTTAATTCAAGATGACATTTTTCAGTCTTATGCAATATGGACAGTATGCTTAGACTAGCCCAAGTGGCAATGCTGTAGTACGTATGTAATACCACTTACATCACTTTGTAGGTCATAGGCCTTCCTCGCTTGAATACAGTCATTCTGGTCAGGGTGGCACGTCCATTGGTGCAGGTATTGGCGGTAGTCAACATCACTGACCAAGTTCTGACCTTCCTTTGCTGCCACAACAGACACCATATCTGGAGGGATGTGAATTTTGGACTTTGTTTTGTTATAGTCCGATTTGTACAGTCTATCATTCTGGATCTCGCCTGCGTGCTCGAACCACACCAGTTTTGGATCGTCCCTCATACTGGCAACTCCAACGTAGTGACCTCTTTGTTTGACGTAGTCAGCTTTGTATTTAAGCTGATGAAAGAGGGGAGAAATGTGTATAAAATGGGAACTATTGTATCTACTCTGGTTTTAACCTGTGAACACCGTGGTTTTGTCAACACAAAGAATAGATGAGACGGGTTGTCGCCAAATGCGGTCTGAGGTTTTCAGTACATGACAGGACAAAAACATGACACAAACAAACAGTAATGTTACTTTGCATAGTCCTTCCACTTCAAAATACAGAATTTTCTAGACTAATATGTTATCATTTTTCAGTAAACAGTATATTCAAAGCCTTGTTAGAACATGTTTGCCAATTAGTGCGTTTTAGTCAGTTTTTTAACAAATTTTGGTAACAAATTATTTGAGACTGTCTGAAGAGTGGTTATTTAAGGTCCAATGCTTATTTGAAGTATTTACAATTTTGATAAAATGCATATTCAAACTAAGAGTCATGTACTCATCTCAACATCCATTATGCAAAAGTTTAGAATGTGATGTGCATACCATGTTACAGTTCCTCACAGAGGAAACATCCCTAGTATGCCAAAAAGTGAAATCAGAGCTATATATTATAACCATAATATCACTTCAATTGTATAACATTTATAAAATATGGAAGTCCACCCTAGCTGATTTTGGAAGGGTTGTTTCTGGAGAAAGTGAAGGTGGAAAGGAGAATCTGACCTTTCAGTACTGATTCCTGTTAAAAGCCATAATAACAAAGATGGCTGAATGGTTTGGAGAACAGTGGACTTCACGGGTCATGAAAAGTCTATTGGCTGTTACCTTTAAAGGAAAGCTTTCTATGTCTGTTGTTGAATGTGCAAGGCTTTCAAAGCACTTGCCTTCCTAATGAGAAAAATTCTTACCTCACTTTGGACATCATTGGAGCGTTTGGCATGACAGATCTGCACAGTGTCAGGAGGCAAGAGGTAACCAGTGGCCTTTTCTTTCTCCCAGCTTTCCTTGTATAAATTCTGTGGAAAATAAAAGCGAGGAGGAATTAAACACAACTGTATTGATAATTATTACCATATATAAGTAACCTATATTAAAGTGTAAGGATAATAAACCCTTCCCTTAAGAGGTTCCTAATAAGGCAAGATTAGTAAATTCCTTAAAGAGTTATGAATGTGATTAGAAAGTGTCAAGGAGAGATCACGTACCTGGTTAAGAATCCTGGCTGCCTCTCGGGCCATATCTAACTGTGGTGTATCTGTCAGAGTATATTGTGACTTGGCCTCATTCCATGCTTTGTGGTATTTGACCTAGAACAGAGAAAGAAATGACTGCCTTGCAACACCACCACAAAACTGAGAAAACCCACTACCAAGACCCATATTTTATGCATGAAATAATGTACAAGCCCCTGAGTTTGCAAGGCCACTAGATGTGACAAATTAAATATACATCCAAATGGGTATTTTTTTTTAAAGAAAAGGAAATTATTCAAGACAAGAAATCACAAAATTTCTCAAATACTATTTTGAAAACTTGTTCTAAGTCAGCTAGACAGACAGGGAAGAATTTTCAGAAGTCAGCCTTACTCTGTTTGGTCTACAGGGATGTACAGCCAATAACCAAGCAAGAAGGGTTTGAATCCTGCACAAGTGACAGAGATAAGCTAGTGACGCCCTGTTTATTTTCATGTCATATAATCACAGAATTCCCTGAGACTGATTGAGAATTCTGCATTTTTTTATTTTTTTTATTGTAATATCTTTTAAAGATAAAATCCTACCATGTAGATATACAGCCCAATATAACAGCCCAGAAACACGCTAGCAAACTTACATCACTAAGAATTTCACCACTGTTCTTCGCTGTGATATAATCAACTCTGTCTGCCACCGGAGTAAATGGAACAGTTTCAACTTTTGTACGGTACTTTCTCTACACAAGAGAAAAGATGAACAGTCAGATTATACTGGAATATTCTATAGCTAACACAGCAATTCTGAATGCGTAGGCAAGGCAAGAACATTTACATGGAAAGAAAATCCCTACACAATGAATGCTGCAGAAATTCTGCAGCTGTATTTTTTATTTTAAAAACTATTGATGTATTTAACCACTAAAAATACGTTAAATTACAAATACCCTTAAGAAAATCTTAGTACTGAAAACCATTTTGTTACCTCATTTATGAGATCTCCAGCATATTTGACATGGTTGATTCCAACTGAATCATTGGGCAACCATCCAATACCCCGTAGCCATTCTAAATCAGATTTGTATACAGCCTGGGAAAACAAAATAGGGTTCACGGGGTTAGCTACAGTTCCCTGTGCAGTCCAGTAAGATTCTTAAATAATGGAATTTACTTGCACTGGTTAAAAAGAGATCAGCAATTCCAACGTGAGCACTAGGTCTGAATTTATCACACTTCAAATATGGCAATATTTAACAATGGCACATACTTTGCATTCCTAATAAACAGCAAAGCCAATTCCCTGAATTCAGCAGGAGATTCCCGCTACTTAAAACTGAAGCAGAATAGGAAGAGACAATATAGTAATAAGTTAAGCTGAGTCTTCGCGTTAACTTACATCACTCTGAAGATCGTAGGCTTTCTTAGCATGTATGACATCATTCTGATCAGGAAGACAGATCCACTGATGCAAGTAATGACGGTAATCAACATCACTGACCAAAGCCTGACCCTGCTTAGCTGATACGATTGATACCATGTCTACTGGTAGGTGGCACTGTGTCTTCCATTTGGCAAAGTGTTTCTTGTATTCTAGTTCACTCTGAACTTTGCCTATGCCGAGGGCAAAGTTTATTTTTGTGTCTTCTTTTGCATTCGGAACTCCAACATAATGTCCTTTCTGCTTCTCGTGGTCCAGCTTGTATTTATACTGGGTAAAGAGTAAAGACCACCATTACCAACAGTTATCATGAAATAGCTCTTAAAGCATGTGAGGAGCTAGATGCCTCTTTTGGCACTTACATCACTAGCAATTTCTCTAGAAGCTTTGGCTGCCTTGATTGGGATCGCATCTGCTCTCAAATCATAACTGATCTTCAAGTCATCCCAAGCTTCTTTATACAGTTTCTGAAAAGACAGCAAAACGTCAGGCATACGGTAAATACTCTGGCATTTGGCATTAAAGAAACACAGTTTACTGCCATTTGTTTGCTGAACCACTGTGAGAGGGTTTTTTATGCATTACTTCTGCCAGAAATACTGCTGAAATCTTACTGCTTTTCACACATCTCTTGTACCTGCAACACCAGTTTCGTAACCTACACTTCATAGGAGGGTGTTTGTAAACATTTAGAAAATATTCCAGCAAAATATTGTCTCAGTGTGGCGCACAATATTGCTATTTTTTTAAACATCTGCGTGCAAGGATTTTTTTGTAAATCTCTAAACAGTTTAAGAATACTCAGCAGAGGGAAGGGAATGTTCCAACCCTGCACCAGGACAGACTTCAATGAGATTTACATGACTTGATCTTCAACTTTGTACATAAAGTCTTAGAATATTAAAATTCACAGGATGCAACTACCATTTTACAGAAATGTAGAAAATAGACTGATAGGCATACCTGGCTGTAATTAGCAGCATTAGACTTAGCAAGGGTGATTTCAGGTGTGTCTGGCATAATATGGACCATAGTCTTGTCCTTTTCCCAGGCTTCTTTGTATTTAGGCTGTGAAAAAAAGTTCATTTTATCGTATTGTAGTTATGGAATTTCACTTGTCAACACCATAAAATCCCATAAATCCTGTATTATCATCTCTAAAAAATACAATGCCGGGAGAATCATTAAACTTGACTTCTTTAGAGGATATAAACAGTTAAAGAGAAATCTCTTTGCTAACATACGACACCCATCTGTGGTATTTTAAGAACATTGTAACGTACAATGCTGACTTGTTCGGCATTCGCTTTAGCTAGGACAACGTCCGGGGAATCAACAATACTGGTGTATTTCAGTCTGTCAATAGGCGTTCGATAGACGTTATCACTCAGGAGATCCTGGGCATGCTTCACTCTCTTGACCTCTGGAGAGTCATTAGGCAACCAGCCAATTCCACGGAGCCACTCCAGGTCTGACTTATAGACAGCCTGTATCAGACACGGGCAGAAAAGGAAAACGTGTTTAAAACTACTGTCTTAATTATTTTAAACTATATAGAGCAGTATATGTTTTAGAAAATGTCAAATCATCTAGAGTTAGATTGATCCTTGTTATATATACATGAGATGTTCAGTGTCATAAGTAAAACACAATCTGGGGACCAGGTTTTTAAGTACGTAGCTCATTTCTTAACACATTTTGAAGTTAGAGGGGAAACAACTGAACAGAATTGTCATTAGTGATCAGTATTAAGATCTTAAAAGAGTCTTCTTATCTCCTCCAAAATACCTATTCCTCTAGTCAATTCAACAATTTATAAGTCAAAAGAAAAATCCAAGCTGCTTACCAGACAATTTAAGAAAAAAGAGTGGGGAAAAAAAAAAGGAAATAGAGGTAATGGGGACTAGAACTAACTAGTATAACTCCTGAAGTTTTAATCAACATTAAGTTTTAATCAAGCAACTCTATAGCTACCACAGCTCTGCCTGTACGTACATCACTCTGTAGGTCATAGGCCTGCCTTGCGTGGATCACATCGTTCTGGTCAGGCAGACAGGTCCACTGGTGAAGGTACTGGCGATAGTCGATATCACTGACTAGTGTCTGGCACTCCTTGGCTGCCTGCACCGACAGCGCGTCGACTGGCATGTGGATCTGGGTCTTTGAGTCATTGTAGGCCTTCTTGTAAAGCCGGTCGTTCTGCAGCAACATGGCCCGGGCGGCCAGCACCAGTTTGGGATCATCCTGGGCAGTTTTGCAGCCAACGTAGTGGCCTTTCTCCTTCTCGTGAGTTGCTTTGTACTTGTACTAAAAAAAAAAATGCAGAAATAACATAAGCAGCCCCACATTGCTCACCTGAACACAACTAAAGAACAAATGGCTTTCAGCTTCCTAAGCTGTCAACCCTTTGAAATGAACTTCACTCAGTTCTGCCGAGCAGGACACAGGAAGAGGTGGATGTAGCAACCACATTAAGAGAAGACTGTACCTCGCTTGCAATGTCTCTGGAAGCCTTGGCGTGTTTGATGGGAATGGCATCAGCTCTTATGTCATAGCTCTTTGCCTTGGCCTCATCCCAGGCCTTCTGATAATGTTTCTGCAAAGAAAATTAATCAGCCTTATTAAACACAGTCAAGGCTCTGCTACCAATGCCTTTTCTTAAAACCTACTCTGGAAGTGCAATTGTCATGCTCTTAATTTAATATCTCTTCACAAGCATAATGATTTTATTTTCTTACATTGCTGATGTTGAGAGCATTGACTTTGGACTGCAGCATCACAGGAGTATCGGAAGGTATGGAAATCTGCGTCTTATCTTTATCCCAGGCTTCACGATACAGGCGCTAAGGAGAGAGGAAGCACAACAACATTTCACTATGGCCTGAACACTGAAAAAAATCCCACGAGCAGGGATTCTTTGATAATTCTGATGTGACTTAGTTTCCAATTAGTCATTCCCAAGGTAGAAATTCTACTCTCTGCCACAAAGAAAAGAAATGCCATCACCTAAATGAAAGGTAAGCTTACATCGCTGAGCTGTGAAGCATTGATCTTAGCCTGGACAACATCTGGAGCATCTGTAATGCTGGTGAATTTCAGCTTCTCCGGCGGTGTGCGGTACAGCCTCTCATTCAGGAGCTCCTGGGCTTTCTTCGCTTTGACCACATCCACAGACCCTTCTGTCAACCAGCCGATGCCTCGCAACCATTCCAGGTCTGACTTGTACACATTCTACAAATAAACCAAGGGTTACTGTCTTTGCAGAGATGACTCTACCTGCAGAGAGGTTTCATACAAGGTTTTCCCCAAGCTCCTTCTCCCACAGTTACACAGAAATCAGCTGATGAGACTATAGAGTACCAGGTCCTTCCTGCACACACCTAAACCCCTGATTTGCACAGCAAGGAAATTATTGATCTTTTAAAGATAATTGCTACATGCAGACCAGTGGTGTAATCTGCAAGCAAACATTCTGCAGTGTGTCAGAAACGTATGTTTCCCTTCCGTATGAACTACCTGGGGTATTTCTAGCCTCTAAAATGAAAATATTCCTGAAAATATTTGTAAAATATCATCTGGATGGATTAAAATGAACATACCAGGACTGGCTGCAGGCTCATGAACATGCGTTTGAAAGTACATTTGTCCAATCACTAACATACAAAGCCTCAGACACCTGCCATAAAGCTCTTCTACAGTTACTCTCACTCACATCGCTCTGTAGGTCATAGGCCTGCCTTGCGTGGATCACATCGTTCTGGTCAGGCAGACAGGTCCACTGGTGAAGGTACTGGCGATAGTCGATATCACTGACTAGTGTCTGGCACTCCTTGGCTGCCTGCACCGACAGCGCGTCGACTGGCATGTGGATCTGGGTCTTTGAGTCATTGTAGGCCTTCTTGTAAAGCCGGTCGTTCTGCAGCAACATGGCCCGGGCGGCCAGCACCAGTTTGGGATCATCCTGGGCAGTTTTGCAGCCAATGTAGTGGCCTTTCTCCTTCTCGTGTGTTGCTTTGTACTTGTACTAAGAAATGCAAAAAGAAATAGTAAAAGAAATAGTGAATCTGGGATGAACTTCTCATAATTTCATATTGCTACTGATCACAAATACATTTTTTTTTCTTATGAGATATACTCGTTTAGAGTTTAGAAATGCCTAATCTATTCTTGCTCCTTCGCTTTTGTTTATTTAAATTGTAGTTCATTATTTTCTCATATCTGATTAACATCAGGAGTTATAATTCAATGTTTCTTTTGGAAAATGTTGCCCATTTTGTTCCTGCAGTGAATTCTTTGTTAGTAGGCTTTCAAGATGATTCTATGATATACCATGGGTTTTTCTGTATGTTAAGCATAGCTTATTACTTCATTCTTGCTTCTCAAGGTAACTGAAAATAAATGTAAAGGAAGAACATACATCACTCGCGATATCTCTTGATGCCTTTGCGCTTTGGATTGGAATTGCATCAGCTCTCATGTCATAGCCCTTCTTTTTGGCCTCTTCCCAGCCTTTTGTATAAAGTTTCTACACAAAAGAAGACAGAAAATAGCTTCTCAATATTCTGAAAGGTGGAATTTTCACATTTCATGGGGATTTTCTTAAAAGTTTCATGAATACATATTTTGGAAGATCCTTGTGGTTAAAGAAATGCTTACTGAATTTTTGAATTCCCATTACTTAAGTATATATGTAGATGTTCTTACATGGCTAACATTAGCTGCATTGGCCTTCGCTAACAAAATTCCTGGTGTGTCAGGCATGACGTGAATTGATGTTTTGTCTGCATCCCAGGCTTCCGTGTATAAACGCTAGGAGAGAGGAAAACACAAACCTTTAGAAAGTTTCACAATGGAAAGACTGCAAATATGAAAGCAAAAATATACCCATGATAGAAAGGAAAAGTAGTCCTGAAGCAGAAGATACATATAACCAAACACATTTGTCCCAAGAAGGCATTTCCTAAACAATGAAGGATAGTCCAAGCAAGCTTTAAATACCCTGACAGAAAAGCTTCTTATTCAACAGCTCAAGAAGGAAACTTGGTCCTTCTTCATTATTTCTCAAGCTAAATTGGCACAGCAATTGATTGGTTTAGGATTGCTGGGAAACTGCTGCAGGAGGAAAATTATATTAATCATTCTGCCATATCTGTAGGATTGTTTTGACTGATGTTTCTTATTAAAGAGGAGTAGGTACTTTGCGACTGCATTCCTCCAGGTCTGAGATAAATTGCAGAAGCTTCACTTCCAGAGAATGTAAGTGGTTGCCTCCATAGCTTGTTCATCAAGTGGTATGACATTCAGTCAACGATACATCAGTAGAGCAGCTGCAGTAAAAAGCTCACTATTCTTCTACATCCTATCTTATAGCGTGGTGATGGCACCACCACCTCCTGAACACTTCCTAACACCTTGCTGGAACATCGTTTCTGCAGATACCATGGTGTTGTCTAAGAAATGAAAAAAAAAAATCAGCCTGTTCTGTCAGAGATAAGCTTTGTGTAGTGAAGTAGCAGCAATTAAATAGGAAACCCCTACCAAACAAACTTAAAAATAGGATCTCAGCTGGGATGAGAGGAAGAAAGAAATTCATCAAAATTGTTAGTATTACTCTTGAAAAATATGTGATTTGAGTGATTTTTTTTTGGACATTTTCACTGTTAGTTCAGATAGAGCCCAAGATAAGAGCTTTCTTGTGCAAAGGCTGAATTTGGATATTCATTTTCTCCACAACGAAAGTGTTTAGTCTTACTTAGTATTTTGTATTTTTCAACTCATGAACAAGTTCTATTACTCATAATAGCAGAGATTTTGACACAAAAAAAAAAAACCCAAACAACTCACCTTGTTCATGGTCTCAGCATTTTGCTTGGCTAAGACCATGGCCAAAGAATCTGTCACACTAGTAAATTTAACTTGGTCTACTGGTTGACGATACTTCCTATCACTCAGAATTTCTCCAGCTCTCTTGGCTTTCTCAACTTCCACAGAACCAATAGGAACCCATCCAATGCCTCTCAGCCATTCCAGGTCTGATTTGTAAACAGCCTGAAAAAAAAGTGAAAGTTTATTGCATATATGCAGGTGTGATCAATAGTAAAATAATCATAAATAAGCACGTTCTAGTGTATAGCAAAAATTAGATATAATCTGCACGGTAGCAAGATACGGTTTTGAAAAGAATTGTTATTTTTGAAAATTTCTCAAAATAATTATTAAATAAAAAGATAATGATGTATCTTTAGAAAATTATATTGTGCAAGACACAGCATATATAATTATTTATCGCAAAATTAACTACTTACGTCACTCTGTAGGTCATAGGCTTTCTTAGCATGGATAACATCATTCTGGTCAGGCAGGCAGATCCACTGATGCAAATAGTGCTTGTAATCAATGTCACTGACCAAGACTTGACATTTCTTGGCCAACACGATGCCCAGCATATCCACGGGGCTACTGAAGTGTGTCTTGGTCTTCTCAAAGGCTTTCTTGTACTCCCTGTCACTCTGGATCTTGGCTACGTGCATCGACCACATCATCTTGGGATCATCCTCGATGTTACGGGCTCCGATATGGTGGCCGAGCTGCTTGCGGTACCCTTCTTTGTACTTGTACTGAAATAAAATGTATTCATAGTCACATGGTATACTTATAAGTCATTCACACAGTTTAACATAATCATTAATTATTTTTTTTAGAGAAAAAAGATGATTTATGTCTTTCTACTGATGTATTAATTTTCACATCAAGAGGATTTTTATTACAAATATCATTATCGTTGATTTTTTATATAACTAGATCACACTTTCCATTAACTAAACATTTAATGTCATATACTTACAAGTTTGTTATTCCACATTCTTTTACTACTAAGATTAAAATGTAAAGGTTAACTTATTTCAAAAGCTTATTACAAAACATCTTTGTGAAGATAGTCTGAGTTGGTCTTTATACTGACAGTTTAAATACCAATCTTCATGGAAAAACAAGGAGCATAAAAACCTGTTATTTTCTGTTTCTTAGTGAGCAAAACCTGTCATAGTCATGCATACTTTTTATCCCTGTGTTTGTATTTAGATCTCTTGAATTTCAATATGAAGCTTCCACAGAAGAGTTTTTTCCTCAGGAAAAAACAACAAGTGACAATTTTTAGAATACTAATATATCTATTTTGGGGAGAGATTTTAATTTCCTATTTTGAATCAGAAATTAGTTTGATGCACTCTAGCACAGACTTGTACGTCTTTATTGATCATCCTACCTGAACGTTCCTAGACATCAATGGAACTATCATAGGGGGCATAGAAATAATCCTCATTTTATTTATTTATTCCTATGATATGTACCTCATGCATAAAAAAACCTGGTTATTCATTCCTTTCATGTACTGAAGGAATGCAGTAGAATCACTGAATTTCAGTAAACTTAAGTGATTACATTAACAAATAATGGAACAAATATTCTGATTGTTTGCCATTACCAAATCCATACAGACACAATAAGAAAACTGCTTACATCACTGGCAATCTCTCTCGATGCTTTGGCAGCTTGAATAGGAATGGCATCAAAACGCAAATCATGACCCTTCTTCTTTGATTCCTCCAAAGCTAGTCTGTACATTTTCTGTAAGAAAAATATCCACATTTTTGTTTCAAAAAAACCAAAATTACACTTCAGTTAAGCACATCTGTGAGATAAAACAAATTAAGTCCCTGAACAATTTTATTAAAGTTCAAACAAAATAATACTGAGCAGAGCTCTATCTTCTCTAGAAAATAAAAAAATGCAGATTTCAAGGACCTTGTAGTTGTATTGTAGGTGCTTGGAAACTGGAAAACATTTAGGGAAGGCAATGAAAGGAATATTCTAAAAGTTAAATTATTGATTTCCATAACTTGCTGTAGAAATGATTCCTCATTTATGGAAGAAAACATATTTTAAAACCCCAATTAGATATGTAAGAGGTAAATTCCAGCGAAAGGACAACTCTAAATTTAACAGTTGATCTGGCAATTTGTGAAGCTAAACAACTCAACAGTATTATCCTATTAATGAAAAGTCAGAGATGTCAAAACAGTACTTGTCAGAAATCCTTTAACTCTCTCAACTCTTCAGCTCAACTCACCTGACTGTAGTTTAATTTGTTTTGTTTAGCTAGTACGATTTCTGGTGTGTCAGGCATGATGTGAATTGTGGTCTTATCTTTATTCCATGCCTCAGTGTACAAATGCTAAGAAAGAATACAGGCAGAGATTAATATTGCACTCCAAACAAGTTCATATCTCAATAATCAGATAAAACATAAAGCATACCAGGTAAAAATACAGGAAAAGCAGCATGGTTATGTATTTAATCAGGTAGAGATACCATTATTTAAAAATTAATTTATCTAAAGAAATTGAATAACACTTAGAAAACTGCCAAATATTACCTAAGAGTAATAAATAAACCAACGCATGATTACTGCTCACTGCACAGACATGTCAAAGAAAAATTAAAATGCAATATGCAGAATATCATGACAAAGTTGCATCTTCCATTACATGGTTTAATAGTTTTGATTGAAATAAACTAAGGACGCTGTTTGAAAATACATTTTCTCTGAACTTCAGCTTTACTTGTGATCATCACATTTCTAGTCCTGTCTCCAGGGTTTAAGCATGCCATCATGTTACCTCATCAAATCAAGACTCACTTTGTTCATGATCTCCGCATTCTGCTTGGCCAAGACCATCTGTAGAGAATCGGGGACACTGGTAAACTTGATTGTGTCCGGAGGCTGACGGTAGAGTTTATCACTCAAGATTTCTCCTGCCTTCTTGGCTTTTTCAACATCCAAGGAACCAATTGGGACCCAGCCAATGCCCCGCAACCATTCAAGGTCAGACTTGTAGCAGTTCTATTACAAAATACAAAGAGAGTTGGCTCATTACTATTGCCAGTTAAACCTTTCATATATGTCATGCAACTACTGTTTATTTTCAGTAAGTTGCCTTCCTCATCCTAGTTCAAACTTCAAAACAATCTTTGATAGCAACCTAGATTAAGACCCTGTGTCTACGTTCAAGACGTATCATTCACCCAAGAACCTGCTGGGAAACGGTCAAAGCATAACTGGATTAAAACACATAATCTGAAAGACAACATAAACATTTCCCGTAACACTTGTTCCCAACCAATAATTGGTCACCCACTAAGAACAACAGGTCTGAATTTAAAACTTTTTCTCCAAGATAGAGAAAGGAATTCTTTCCAGAAAAGTCGTGCACCTAAAAAAAAAAGGTGTTATTCTCATATTCTTACACTTTTTATGTATCCATATTCCTCTTTATATGCAGTTAATCTGTATATAAAGATATTGTCTATTATCAAGTATTATACGAAGGAATTCAACCACTGGGCTAACTGATTAGCTGTACATAAAAGTTCAGAATACTCAACTGTCCTTAAACATAGATTCATTAATTCCTAAAAATTTTATGACCTTCCTTGTAACAAGTAGAGGAAAACACAGGGTGAAAAAAAGCTATATGAGAGAGACAGTTCAAGAAGCTTTGAAAGTTTATATACCAAGGAAATTATATATGCTTTAGAACTCCAAAGCTTATTGCTGAGTACTCACATCGCTCTGTAGATCATAGGCCTGCTTAGCATGGATAACATCATTCTGGTCAGGCAGGCAGGTCCACTGATGCAGGTAGTGGCGGTAATCAACATCACTGACCAACTCCTGACATTTCTTGGCCAACACGATGCCCAGCATGTCCACTGGGGTACTGTAGTTTGTCTTGGTTTTCTCAAAGGCTTTCTTGTACTCCCTGTCACTCTGGATCTTGGCTACGTGCATCGACCACATCATCTTTGGATCATCCTCGATGTTACGGGCTCCGATATGATGGCCGAGCTGTTTCCGATACCCTTCTTTGTACTTGTACTGAAATATACATAAAGGTATTATATTTTCATATCACCTCTAAACATTCATATTAAATACTTCTAATAAACTCTCAAAATCTCTCTCTCTAAAACAATCCAAAAAACACAAACTGTCTAAGAAAATATGGTGCTAAGTAACATGGATTCTCACATTACATTTTTGGAATTCCATTTGGAACCCTAAATAAAGATTTTTTTTACATGTTTGTGAAAGAATACTCTTCATTTGTATTAGTGAGAAATAATCCTCTCCTATTTAATATATTCCATCCTTATCAAATATAATAATATACATACTGTTACAATTTAATTAAAGATTAAGGTTCATGAGCTATCAGATCAACATGACAGCAGCATTATATTGTCTTTACAACTTCTCAACATTTAACTTTTACAATTAAGTCTTTAAGCATATAAAATCAGTTGCTTTCAAAGATCTATCATTTGAGATCTCAGTTTAACTGAAATGCCTTTTAGGGAATCCAGCTGATGACTTAGAGGTTGAAGAGATCAGATATCACCACCCAAAGAAAGAAAAAAGTAGTTTCTTACATCACTGGCAATTTGCCTGGATGCTTTGGCAGCTTGAATGGGGATGGCATCACTTCTCAAATCATAGCCTTTCTTTTTGTCTTCTTCCATGGCTTGTTTGTAGAGTTTCTAGGGGGAGAATTAAACAACAGGCTTCATGTAAGTAAGTTCCATATATTTCATTTGATGCAAAACCAACTGCTTGGAGGTAAATTTAAAAAGCTGTGTTAAGATTTAGTCTAACCCAGCTTTAGGTAACGTTCTGAACTCAAAGGCCCAGATCAGTAGCTGATACAAATTCTTATCAAAGGAAGACCTTTGCTAAATACATTAGCTAATGATCTTTTTCTTTCAACACTTTCAATAACATAACGTTGACTACGATTTTAGAGAGAAACTATTCTTCTGTACAAGTAGAGTAGGACTTACTTTTTAAAGCTACCTCCTGTGTGAATTTTTTTTGCCTAATCATTGAACACTGGGATCACAGCTCTTCAGAACTGGAAATTGTCTTTTTAGTATTTCCAATGTTGGAATTAATGTTGTGCCTTCCCAACACTATGCACCCTGGCAGAAAGGACTCCTAAAAGTTCACTACAGGCACACAGCATCTCATGGAATTTATTCTCAGTAGTGCTCACTGTTGCATCTATGCACTGCTTCACAAATACACAAAGGATGGTTTTTAAAGTCACCATTTTCAGGATAAATATCGAGAGTTACTTAAAGAAAGCAATAGTATCATGTCTATAAGGTTTATCAAAATACTGTTGGTACAGCCACGCAACAGACCAGATTCATTTGGAGAACTAACACACTCACCGCACTGTAGTTTAGCATGTTCTGTTTTGCCAGTGTGATTTCAGGAGTGTCTGGCATTACATGGGTTTGTGTCTTGTCTTTTTCCCAGGCCTCAGTATATAAACGCTGCAGGAGAAATAATATATGTTAAAGGGGGGGAAAAGGTGACTACTTGGAGATGACTTAAAATGTAAGAAGAATTACAGATCCGTACTCCTAGTCTAAAAAAGTCTTTATTCCTTATATAGCAATGAGAAATTATATTCACTCCTCTAGATACATATGTCCAGGTTAAAGATTAGTAACCCAGAAAGAATTCTGCTAAGACTTCTGAAAAAGGCAGAATGCTAATCAGCAGCACAGAGATCTAAACTCTAAGAACAAGGCCTGTTTGAAAGAGGAAATAGTTTTATTGACAGAAATAGGACTGAGATCAGGGCCACAGATTCAGAAAAATTCTTAGAATTTACTAAAAATTAGTCACCTGTTGATCACCAATAATGTAATTTTTACTTTTAAAAATCTCACTGGGCTGAAATCTCATACAGCAGCCACACACCTGTATTTGTAGGTCTGTGTCCTGAGTTTAAGCAAAGACTGCTGTCATGTTACCTCATCGAATCAAGACTCACTTTGTTCATGATCTCTGCATTCTGCTTGGCCAAGACCATCTGTAGAGAATCAGTGATGCTGGTAAACTTGATTGTGTCCGGAGGCTGACGGTAGAGTTTATCACTCAAGATCTCTCCTGCCTTCTTGGCTTTTTCAACATCCAAGGAACCAATTGGGACCCAGCCAATGCCCCGCAACCATTCAAGGTC
>WUAM01000071.1:27840684-27853996 GCA_024336885.1 Actenoides hombroni
CCAATGCCCCTCAGCCACAGGAGGTCGGACTTGTACACATTCTGAAAGGACAGGCAAGGCCACAAAGCACCTCAGCAACCTCCTGGCTCCATGCAACCACTCCTTCGACTGCGGGCACCTCTGCCTTTCAGAACACATTCTTCACAGTCAACCCACCAGCCACCACCAAAGGGACTCCCATGAAAATCTGCTCTACACAGCCTGTCTCCCTATGCCTACAACATCACAAGCAGTTTGCAAGGTATCCACAGAAAATCCCCCCTTTATCCCCTTGGTCTTCCCGGGAACACCCTCCCATATTTGGCATTCTCCAGCTGGTAAAGACACAGCAGGAACCTTACACATCATCACCTATTGCTCCTCATACCATTCACCACTGCACAGATGGCTTAGCTTTACTCACTGTTGGACCTCCATAGAACACATTTGGCTCTGTTGCCCTTCCCCTGCTATACACAACTCAGCCACCCGCTGCAACCCATCCCCACAAAATGCACCAGGCAAGATAAGACTCCTCTGAGACCATAAGGTATGACCCTACAGAAACCTCAGGCCTGGCTCATTCTCAACAAATATCTCAGCAAACTGAAAGATGGACTGCTGAGATCTCTTATGAGCTGTAAATTGAGAAATTAAAGTAACCTAGATGAGAAAAATAGAAACTCTAAATTCCTTTTCAATAGAAACACTGGCATAATTTTTTTAAACTCAGAAAGTTACAGCTTTAGATCAGCAATTAGGAGGAAATTCTTCATTATGAGGATTGTGAGACACTGGATCAGACTTACCAAGGAAAGCTGTGGATGCCCCATCCATGGACATGTTTAAGGCCAGGTAGAATAGAGCTTCTAGCAATTTGGTCTATTGGGAGATGTCCCAGACCATGACCTGGGGTTCGGAACTACATAGTCCTTAACATCAATTCCAACACAAACTACTCTATAAATCTATGATTCAGTAAGAAGTTACAGTCACAACACAGTCTCACAGAATCAGCCTAGACTTATGTTCCCCACCTGAACCTCATCCAACAAAGGAACAGAACAAGAGGCATATTTCTCCTTTACACACTGATGGGAAGGAACAACTTACATCACTCTGAAGGTCGTACACTTTCCTGGCTTGTACAATATCATTCTGGTCTGGCAGACAGGTCCAGCGATGCAGAGGGTGCTTGTAATCAACGTCACTGACCAACTCCTGACATTTCTTGGCCAACACGATGCCCAGCATGTCCACTGGGGTACTGTAGTTTGTCTTGGTTTTCTCAAAGGCTTTCTTGTACTCCCTGTCACTCTGGATCTTGGCTACGTGCATCGACCACATCATCTTGGGATCGTCCTCAATGTTACGGGCTCCAACATGGTGGCCAAGCTGCTTCCGGTATCCAGTTTTGTATTTGTACTAATTGAATGCAGAAATAATAATTATCAGCTCTGTTAAAGCTGTATTTTATCTTTTTTATTATTATTATCATTTTTAATACAGTTGTTAATAATTTTGTATCCAATTTATTTTTACATTTTTCTCCAACATTTTTAGTGGGCTAATTGCATGATATTACCTAATATTTTATATGTATATTCTATTTGTTTGGAAATTATTTGGTCTAATTTAATTAACTTTACATCACTGAGAGTTATACAGCATCTGGGTAAGGCAGAAATATAAAACTGTTGAAATTTTAGACATCTTTTCCTTTTAAGTAAAAAACAGCCTTATCCAAGAGTTTGTACCAGCTCTGTTGTTATTTTCACTCTGTGAAACTTACTTCACTAGCTATGTCTCTGGATGCCTTTGCTGCCTGCAGAGGTATAGCATCAGGAGGAAGATCATAGCCTTTCTTCTTCAGCTCTTCATATCCTAACTTGTAACGTTTCTGTCAAAGAAAGATTCAAAGCAATTACTGGAAATAAAGCTCTCTAGAGTGTTTCTTAATATGACAGCTTTCCTCCCCTGACTGTTGAAAATAAAACATGAGATTCCAAATGCAGTTTCTTTCATCACATTAAATTCCATAGCTTTCTTTTAATTATGTGTATTTTGTAACTGAGGGTATAAAATATTTTAAAATTACAACCTCTATGGTTCTGATTTGCTCATTCGAGATCAAAATTGTCTTTCACTGAATATACATAATGGTTCATAGTCTTCTAGAGAAGTGAATAATACAACCCCATGATTCTCTACACTCCATTTCAACTGGAATTTTTTTTGTCTTCTTCAGTTCTTATGATTGAGCTGCAAAGATTTCTTTAATTCTGTGTGTAGTCTTTATTTGTTCTATTATAACCAGGAATTTGATGTAAATTATAATCCTTTGCAATTCTAGAGGGGCAAGTCAATATAATCTGACATTTTAACAAGAATGAGAAAGTACTGGATATAAAAACAAGAGTAGAGAATATATATCGACAGTGTTAATATGAACAGTAGGGATGAAACAGAAAACTGCTAACTGCTGTTGAATATTTTCTTGGTAATTTTTATATTGTAGTAACTCCCCTTCTACTTCATATTTTAGCAATTTCACTTGAGGTTCCCAGTTCATCACAATTTTCCCAGGAAAAGATCACAGTGTGCTTACAGCTCTTAGAACTGAAGAGTTACTCTGTTGCTTTTTAAATAGAAGGCACAACTGGCAAATCCAAAGGCCATAAAGGAAACATTGTAGAGACACACTTACATCACTTGTGTTAATTAAGTTTGATTTAGCCAGCAAAATCTCAGGAGTATCAGGCATGATGTGAATCTGAGTTTTATCCTTGTCCCAGGCTTCTCTATACAGTTTCTGAAAGGAGATGCGAACAAAAATACCTTGTCTGATAAAGGGTTCACATGCACAACATGTACACAACAGTTCACCTCTCCTCTACACCAGCAAAGCAATGACGTTCTATGTAAGCATGAGCCACGTAAGCAACACAAGATATTAAAACCAAGTAATACAAGACTTTTTACTGAAATACTAGCTTTTTTTCTTCTTTACATCCATGAAGTGTCAAGGAAACAGCCTTGTGACAATACATTTACATCCTACCTAAGTAAGGGTCTTATTTGCAGTTATTCCTGAATAAGTTATACAGCATCAAAGACCTGAATCTTCTGAACACAGGCATAGTACGTCTTGACAAGTGAGCAGCAAGGCACTGGTTGTAAAGCACTGATATTTGTACATTTGAAGCACACGTTCTGATATGGAGCTCTTTCTAAGAAAGGTATGCTATGTATTCATTTATTGAATCACATGTTCTGTCTCTAGAGGCAACTTACATCACTTCTATTTTTGGCATTAGATTTTGCTAAAACAATATCCATGGCATCTGGGATGCTTGTGAACTTAATGGTATCTGGGTGCTGCCGGTACTTCTTTTCACTCAGTATTTCAGAAGCTTTCTTGTTCTTTTCAGATTCCAAGGATCCCAGAGGACTCCAGCCAATGCCTCGGAGCCACTGTAGATCTGACTTATACTGGTTCTGTCAAGGAAAAAAAATTAAACCATAGTAGGTTATTTCCCCATTCATTTATTAAGCCATATTAAAAGACTAACTGGTATTTTAGATTCAATCTGATCTATACTGACATCAAAAGAGAGTTATTAAGAATACTTGTCAATAAAAGTTTTACTTGGGGGTTTAGTGGTGGACTTGGTAGAGTAGGGTTAATGGTTGGACTTGATGATCTTAAAGGTCTTTCCCAACATAAATGATTCTATGGCAAGCAGTAAATATCGTACAAAAAATGAATTAAATCCAGAGGAAACTTACATCACTCTGTTGTTCATAGACTCTCTTTGCCTCGGTGACATCAACCTGATCTGGCAGACATGTCCAGCGGTGTAGTATCCGTTTGTAGTCTATGTCACTAACTAATTCCTGGCACTTCTTAGCCAGAAGGAAGCCCAGCATATCCACGGGCATGTTGAACTTTGTCTTCCACTTTTCAAAATCTTTCTTGTACTCCCTCTCACTCTGCATCTTAGCTACCTGCATCGACCACAGCATCTTGGGATCATCCTGTAAGCTGCGGAATCCGATGTGATGTCCCTGCTGCTTGCGGTAACCTTCTTTGTACTTGTACTAAAATGATAAAGATCATGTTACAGAAATTACAGTAAGGAACAGACAACGGTAAAATATACAAGCAAAATATCAATATATTCTCTCAGCTCAAAGGTTCTTATTCCCAATGAAATGAGCAATTTGCTATGGTATCTCATGTAAAGTTTTAGTAGCCCCTTGATTAATGTGCATCACTTGGTGTGAGCATGGCTATAAGGAAGGCCACCTCTGCCTTCTGAGTCACACAGTTGTACTGTTCAAAACTCCCAATGTCTGACACACTGTAATATTTTGAGGAATAAAACAATTAGCAATGAAAAATGCAGATGCTTCAGCATTGGAAACATTTCCTCATGATTAATAAAAACTCTTCGATAAGTGCAGCAGGTGTATTCATACCAAGTGATGTTAACAGCAATACACGTGCAACCACGGCTGTTTCAGAGTTGTACAGTGGATTTCTCAGTACAGGCACCGGGATCAGCCAATCGGACCGAATTTGCTGCTGCTCTGAAAATGCAACATCAAAAAGAGCAGACAACTCCTAACTTTGTATGACCAGCCACTTCACGGATGGACCATAATCTTTGGAATTGTCAAGGTGCCAGACTGACCCTTCTTCAACTGCTTTCTTCACTGAGAAGAACAGATCAAGAAAGAGTTTTGTCAGCAATTTTCCTTTTCACCCCCAGCCACACCTTAGCAGAGAGCTGCCCCTCCACCTAGTGCCACTCTGCAGGTTATTATAGCAACTAGATGAAGAGTATGTCATATTCAATTAGAAACGTTGCTTACGTCACTTGCAATGTCCCTTGAAGCTCTGGCAGCTTTCACAGAAATGGCTTCAGGTGTAAGGTCATAGCCTTTCTTTATCATTTCCTCCCAGCCAAGCTTGTATAGTTTCTAAAAACAATATTAATTAAAAAGTCTAAGTAATATGTATTGTCACCTTCTGCTTAGATATGTACATGATCCATATTACTGAATTCTGGTCACTTCAGTTACGAGAGAAGTGCTACTAGAATGGAAACTGAGAAATGGGAAACTGGTGAGCAAGGAACACAGGTCTTCCAAGTCTTAGGCTAGTGACTAAATAGCTTTTCTTTACAGCAACTTCCTACTAGAGCTTAACTTGGGGATTTGAAACATATCTGGGGAATCTGAACTATCTACATCTGGGGATCACAGAAAACTTTTTAAATGGCTTAACAAAATTTTAATTAATAAGACTATAATGTAGCCATTTAATAGTCAGTCCAGTTTGTGCACAGTTGATTTAAATACCAGCACTTGCAAGTCAATGATCTGCTTCTGAGGAATCATGAGAGAGCAAAACCTAAGCATTTTATACTGCCACAATTGTCACTTTCTCATATTGGAAAGCTGACAGAAAAGTTAGAATGACTGCATGTATTTCTTTTCCTATATGTTAAGTTAAAAATATACAGAATGAACTTGATCATTATTTTCTATGGTAAGCACAGAGTATGGGCTTAGCACATCTGGATTTCAAAAACAGGACTTATATTTTCCATACCTTATAATGTAATTTAGGCTTTTAGTTTGCTATCCTGAAGATTGTACTTATTGCTACTCTGAAAATATTACTCACATAAAAATTATTGCCTCTGTTCTAAATCCCCTATTCTTTTTCTTCTAACTTATACAAATTAATTATTTATCTTGAAATGGGAGGCATCTTTTAATTGGAAGAAAATAGATACAAATTTAAAATGTAGTAGGAAGTATTAAAAAACTTTACCTGACTGTAGTTTGTCTTGTTCTGTTTGGCCTGTAGAATATCTGGTGTATCTGGCATCACATGAACTTGGGTTTTATCCTTCTCCCAAGCCTGAGTATAAGCATGCTATTGAAAAAAGTAATATGAGATGTATTAGTACAAATGACAAAGGATGGCTCCTTTGGGGTTTTCACCTTTCCATCTGCACACTTTGGATATGGATGAGTAAAAAGATGAAGGTGCTGACTTAGATTTATTTTACTATGTAACGACTCATCCAGTATCAGCTGAATTAGGGTCCAGTCTTGCTTCTAATGAAGCCCAACTACCAAGATTTTCAGGGCCAATAATTTCTATGCAAGAACAAGAAGAATAGAGGTTGGAGAGCTAGCGATGAGAAAAATGAGGAAAGATTTGATCAACCAATGCTATTTATCAGTAACTGAGTGTTTCATTAAGAAAAATAAACGAAAAAAGAGGAACCTCTAAGTGGCAGTTGTTTTTCCCATGGAAACACTGCTACATAAAGGGTGTGCCAGAGACATATATGCTGTTTGTTGAAATGGATTATGTGAGAACATCTGCTTAATTTTCCCCATAAATACTCACTTTGTTCATTATGTTTGCATTCTGCTTTGCAAGGACCAGGTCCATGGCATCATTCTGTTTTGTAAAGGGGAACATACTGGGATGCTGGCGGTATTTCCGATCACTTGCGATTTCTGTGGCTTTCTTAGATTTCTCCACATCCAAAGAACCAGCAGGACTCCAGCCGATACCCTTGAACCACTCGTTGTAATCCTGCTTGTACTCATTCTGCCAAACAGATCACAAAAGGGAAGTTTACAATTTACAAAGGGCTCGAATAATTCTGTTGTTTCCAAAACACAGACAAAATGAAAAAAAAAAAAAACCAACAAAAAAAACCCACCCCAAAACATAAACAGGGAAAGAAGTCACAGCTGTGGACAACAGGAAGAAAAGACCAACTTACGTTGCTTTGTATCTGATTCATGTTTCTGTACAGCTCTAAATTCATTGCGTCTGGTAGAAGCATATACTGGTGAATCAGTCGCTTGTAGTTTGTATTGGTTACGCGATCTTGTGCCTCCTTTGCTGCCACGATGCTGAGGGCATCAGAAGGTGTTTGGTAGTGGGTCTTGCCCATCTCATAAGCTTTCTTGTATTCCCGATCCGACTGCATCTTAGCCACTTGCATATAATGGACGAGTTTGGGATCATCCTGAAGGCTGCGGAAGCCCACAAGTTTTCCCTTGTCTTGTTCATAACCCAATTTGTATTTATACTGTAAAGAGAACAGAGACAGAAGCTTTAATTCTACTTCATTTGTTTAGTAAGCAAGATCTATCTTGGTTATTAGGTTAAAATAGATTAAAATTAGATTTAAAATAGATTACAATAAGATTTTATTCACAATTAAAACATCACCAAGCGTATAGAGGTGGTGGCTATGCCCACTTACTCTTAGGGTGCTCTCTAAAGCAAACCAGATGTCTAGCATCCCTTTTAAAAGTAGTGTATTTAAACGCTTTCCTAATAAATGAAGTTTCCTTGTAATAATTCATTCTTCTCTTGTATAAAGTTCAATGTAACCTGGGTTTCAACTGATTTCTAGTTGGATAATAAATGACACAATGAAAATGTGAAATACTGTCAGAAAGTGAAAGGCAGAGGCATGCCTAAGAACTGATGGGCTGAAGACCGTTCTTTGGGAAAAGTGCATTTTTATTCTTTTCACAAGATATTTTAGAGATACCTATATTAGCTCTCGGATGAGCTTTGAGAAACACTGGAACCAAGGTACTTTAGCCCACACCACTCTGTAACTACTGCTGCCCTGCAGTATTTGCCTGCTTACAGTATTTGGTTTAGGTAACTATATTTGTGGTAGTCTGCATCATACTCAGAATCATATCTAAAGATTAATCATCAAATCAAAGACCTAATCATCACTTCCACTAGGTTCACTTGATGACAAAATGCAGGATGCTCCCCAAGGCCTTCTTCATTTTTTTTATTTAATAAACCTAATAGTTCAAATTCTGAACCCCTTCCTCAATCTCTAATCAACCCTGGACAATGAACTACACAGACCAAGTAACAATTCCCTTTTCCTTCACTGTTTACTGCTTGGAGAGAGCTCAGAATGGAAGCATCTTCCCCTCAGACTTAGAGCGGTGGCAGAGGAAATTGACTTTTTAGTAGCTGCAACATCTCCTGTGTTGTAAATAATAAATAAATAAATAAAATGATGGGCTCTAACTTCAGGCTGGACTTGCTCCTGCCACAGCAAATCCCTCATCACCAATGCACAAAGGATTTCAGAACCGTGTCAATTCCAGAAGCGTGTTGATTCCAGAAGCTTGTGTTCTCTGCACCAAGAAATTTAATGGGACTTTCACCAAAGGTACAAAGACAACTCTACCACAGCAGTAAAAATAATGTCTGTATCTGTTCTTTTCAAATATTTCTAAGAATGATCTCTGAACTCTGTCTAAACTACAAACATGAAAACATACATTTATAAAGTATCCAAGCATCACCACACTGAGGAATTAACTGCCTTTTTTTGTTTTTTTAAGAGTCCCTCATACATCTCCTTACCTTTCTAATGAAGAAATTGTTTTTAACCATGCTAGAAAATATATTACAATATATATTGTATATGTCAGAATTATTTACAAGCAAGAGAATAAAGAGGCTTCGTGTATTTTTCATATAAAATTGAATTGTGTCAAGAAATGAAAGTTTTACAGGATTTGAAATGGATCATTTTTTTTTTTCTTCCAAGAACTTACATCACTAGCAATATCCCTCGAAGCTTTGGCAGCTTTAATAGGGATAGCATCAGCTCTGAGATCATACCCTTTCTTCCTAGATTCTTCAAATGAATGTCTGTACATTTTCTGTGAAAAGAAAGAAAAAAACAACATCCTTCAAAAAAGCAAAATCCACCACACTTAATTTAATAGAACTCTATTAATTTCACCTGCTCCAATCCCATAATTCATATATCAATGCAGTTGCACTCCACTATTATCAGTAACAATAACCAATAACAAAAAAAAAGCAAGAAATTTGTTGCCACATGCACAAATTCTGGTGATAAGTTACATCTCTGAGGATGTCAGCTCTTAAAAAAAAAGAGAAATATGTATATTGCTCTGCACAGTAAAGATGTGCAAAATTACAAACAATACTTTATTTAGCATATGCAGATTTAACAACTGGCTACTGCAAACCTGTCTATAATATCATCTGTTACTGAAAGAATAGGTTCAATTTTGCATCCTGTACAAAAATATGTGCATAGGGAAATAAAATAGTAGAGTGACAAACATGGGTGGTACTGAAAATCAAATATGTTGTTAGTAACTACTCTAATTTAACAACCTACATGAACACTTCATGATATGACCATAAATATGATAGCTTACTCTTGGCAACTTTTGGTGTTTATTTTTGGGGAGGGAAGCAGGGAAAAGGAAAATTAATAGCTTTTTTTGTGAAATTACTACAAGTTAGCAAAGTGAGAATTAGGGAGACTTTTGTCTGCTGTCATCTCACTTATTCCTAATAACATAAGAGCAATGTCATAGTGCTACAAAGAGTACTCACATCACTTATATTAAATGCATTAACTTTTGCTAAAGCAAGCTGTGGAATATCTGGTGTGATGTGAACTTTCTTCTTGTCTTCTTCCCATGCTTGTTTGTACTTGTGCTGGAAGGAAAAAAAAATAATAAAAGAGGATGTCAACATAACTTAAAAATTAAAAAAAATAATTAAATGAATGCTTCCTATTTGAAATAAAAACTTCCTTTAAAACAATGTAACTATTACAGCTAATCTCCAGCGAAGACATGCAGCAACCCCTCAGGTGTCAGGATGCAGGGTGTGCCCAGCTCTTACACCAGTACAGGATGGAAATGGTGAGCACACCTGTGGAAGATGTGCCCAGGTAGAAGAACTCCTCTGCTTAATGGCAGAGCTCTGGGAGGTTCTAAGTAGGTTGAGGAGCATCATGGAATGCTGGTGAGAGAGGCTACTGGGGGGAAGAAGGATCCAGGGAACTACAGATCTGTCAGTCTGACCTCAGTGCTGGGGAAGGTCACGGAGCAGATCATTCTGAGTGCCATTACTAGACACATAGAGGCCACCTGAACATGAGCCAGCAGTGTGCACAGGTGGTGGCCAAGCAGACCACCAGCATTCTGGCTGGTATCCACAATAGTGTAGCCAGCAGGACTAGGGCAGGGATTGTTACGCTGGATTCAGTGCTGGGGAGGCCACCCATCAAACACTAGGTTCAGTTTTGGGCCCTCACTCCCAGAAGGATATTGAGGGGCTGAAGTGTGTCTAGAGAAGGGCAACAGAGTTGGGGAAGGGTCTAGAGCAGGAGTCAGGTGAGAAGAATCTGAGGGACGTGGGCTTGTTAAGCCTGGAGGCTGAGGGGAGACCTTCTGGCTCTTGACAGCTCCCTGACAGGAGATTGGAGTCAGTCTCCTCTCCCAAGGAACAAGTGACAGGACAAGAGGAAACAGCCTCGAGTTGTGCTAGAGGAGGTTTATGTTGAACATGAGGAAAAACTCCTTCACTGAAAGGGTTGTTAAGCAGTAGAACAGTCTGCCCAGGGAGGTAGTGGAATCACCATCCCTGGAGGTATTTAAGAAACGTATAGATGAGGTGCTGAGGGACATGGTTCAGTGGTAGAGTTGGCAGTGTTAGGTTAATGGCTGGACTTGATGATCTTAAAGGTCTTTTCCAACTGAAACAATTATATGATTCTATGTAACAATTTCATATTAATGTACCAGGCATCAAATGAAACAGACTGTTTCAAAGTTTCAATCCTATTTCCTGTATTTTTAGCCCCTAGATTTAAACTGATAAAAGTCTATAATCAGTTATCTTGGGTAAACTTTCTTATTAATATATGACCCCCAGGTCTGTCTTTATATGTATTTGTTAGAAATGTTAGGGTCATGCTTTACTTTCAGGCCTATCAAAGGTCTATTAAGATGAAATGCAATTCCAGGTGAGCATATTCATTAGCTGCCACAATTGACAATTTCCAAAGCTATGCATATAGTAAGATTGACTTATACACCAGGTACAGCTTGTTTCTTACTTCTGCAAACTTAAACGAGTTTGAATGAGCACTTTCTTACCTCATCCATGATTTTAGCATTATTTAAAGCCAAGACCATGTTCATGGAATCCATAGGAACAGAATACTTCAACTTGTCAGGATGCTGGCGATACTTCTTTTCACTAACAATTTCCATTGCCTTCTTATTCTTCTCAGCTTCCAGGGAGCCCAGTGGAATCCATCCAACGCCCTTCATAGTTTCATCATATTCTGCTTTGTATTGATTCTGGAGGCAGAAAGTAAAGAAAAAAAAATTAAAATCAGATACATGAAAAAGTCTGTAAATCCTGACACTTCTTCACTTCTATATGTTTAATGAATATTAGATTCTGAATGTGCTTATTCTAAAAAAAGAATCAAAGAGTATCAAGATCCATTCAAGGTTTATTTAGAAACACATTTGTTACGGTGGCATCTGTATTTTATTACTCCACTTTTTATACAATGTTCAGATCCTTTTTATGATGTATATAAGTAGCTAGTGTAAACAAGGGCCTCTTAAAGAAGGGGATTATCTTGAATCACTCTACTGAGAAAAAAGCCCCTCTTCTCTGGAGGTAAAACATCCCAGGAAATCTGAGAATACAGCTACTTAGCTGATTTCCACTCTTCTGAAAGGGTATCTTTTGGGAAGTACAAGATAAAACTATTAATGAAAAGTGAAGCTTTTGTTGTCGTGGTCTGCACACAACTTTTGTTCCTGAAGAGCTCCATGGGATATGTAAGCAGTAAATATCCATTTTACTTAATACATAAAATTACTTATTTCTGAGCCCAAATTCTTTATCAATAGGTGTAATTTAATATCTTCCCAAGTCTTAGAAAAATACAATGGCTATCATTGCTGAAGGGCTCATTTAATTTACTACATTTTAGTACATAACTATCCTGCTCTGCAGAGGGATTGGACTAGATGATCTTTCGAGGCCCCTTCCAACCCTTAACATCCTGTGACTCTGTGATAACTAATTTCACTGAGAAAATAGTACTGTTTATCTCATGGTATGTTTTCATAAACTAAGCATTGTTGTATTTGCAATGCAAAGGTTGAAAAATCTCTCTCACTTACATCACTTTGTAACTGCATCATGTTTTTGGCTAATTCAAGGCTCATAGCATCCGGCAAAACATTGTAGGTATGGATCAAGTTCTTGTAGTTTGTATTTGTAGCCACTTCCTGTGCTTTCTTGGCTGCCACAACGCTGACCATGTCAACTGGGGTATGGAAATTGGTCTTTGCCTTCTCATAATCTTTTTTGTATTCACGATCAGATTGCATCTTAGCCACATTCATGAAGTGCACCAGCTTGGGGTCATCTTCAAGGCTGCGGAACCCAATATGCTTCCCTTTTGCTTTTTCATAGGCTAGTTTGTATTTATACTGTCAGCAGGAAAGAGAAAGAACAGCAAAAACTTAAATCAAAAAAAGCACGCTATTAAGGTTAATTTCATCTCTGAAAATATAGAAAATAATCATTCTTTTTCATCACAAGATCTCAGGTTTCAGTCAAATACACTCAATCTTACGAAACAGCCCATTGAACACCTGCACATGAAGCTCAGCTGCTTGCTGAATAAAGAGCAAAAAAGCACAATTCAGTGTTACTCCACTGCAAAGGTTCATCCCATTAAGTATACAATTGAAACCTAGGCAACTCAAGAAGCTTGAAAAACCACATTTGTGTATAACAGAGCACTACAAAGACAATCTGACTCTCTTGGTAGCTACTCTGAGTACTACCACGCAATCAAACTTACATCACTTGCAATGTCTCTGGAGGCTTTGGCTGCTTTTATTAGAATAGCATCTGGCTGCATGTCATAACCTTTCTTCTTGTCTTCCTCCCAGGCAGCTTTGTAAAGTTTCTAATGTACAATGTAAAAGAGAACAGGTACTCTGTTACAAAGGCAGAACTAGCCAAGTACCCTACATCTGAATTTAAATATTTTTCAAAAAAGACAGAAAAATGTTCAATGCAACAGATGCTGAATGCCCATTGTGAACGTGGTAAATAACTCACGTTACTCATGGTGATCTGGTTCACTCTGGACTGCAGAATTTCTGGAGTATCTGGCATAACATGAATGCTGGTCTTCTCTTTGTTCCACTTATCGGTGTAGAGCCTCTGCAATTACAAAGTAATATTTAGCATTGAAAAGGCATCACCCTCCTAAAAGAAGAGCTTGTTTTTGTTTCACTCATTTGCAATAAATAATACTTTACAATACAGTAAAGTCCCAAGTGCTACAAATAATCTTCACAAATATAACTTCTGAGTGGCAGTATTCTATTCTATATATTCTATTATATTCTATATTCGATTCTGTTCTATTAT
>WUAM01000071.1:27858045-27874563 GCA_024336885.1 Actenoides hombroni
GGTGGAAGCCCCATCCTTGGAAGTGTTGAAGCCCAGGCTGGATGGGGCTCTGAGCAACCTGCTCTAGTGGGAGGTGTTCCTGCCCATGGCAGAGGGGTTGGAACTGAATGATCTTTAAGGTCCATTCCAACCCTGACAATTCTATGATTCTATGATAACTAAATCCACAAAGATAGAAGAGTTCTACAAGACAACTAGTTTAATTCCTGTAGCTAAATCATCAACTTTTTGCAATTTTTACACAATTTTCATGTGGAACACCTCTACCTGTGGCATTTTAGCCCTTGCTTAAGCAAATCCCTGTTTGATTTGACTGGACATTTAGAAGTATTTTCCTGTGTGCTTCAAGATCAGGCCTTGTGGTCTTAAGTGACCGAAAAAAGCAGTCTGGCTGATTTTTTGTTAGTAGACAGACACAGAATTTCAAGGTTATTAAAAGAGATGTTGGTTTTTACCTGAAGGTAAAGTCCCTCCACCTAGTTCCTGGAGGCCTGATAATGCCACCAAAAATTTTAATATCACAAAGGCAATTAAAATTGGTACTATCAGTGGGGATCTTGGTGGTGTTGGATGGATGCAAGCAGTGATGGAGAGCAAGCAGAGTAGTAGGTGAATGTCAGGAAAAGGCACTACTATCTATCCACTGGGTGAGTTAATTTTCTTTGAAAGCCCAACAGCAGGAAGCAACATACAGAGAACTTGCACTGCTTGCCTGTGCAGTCTGTTATATATAAAAGTAGATGACGTAAGTTTCCAAACCCATAGGAATCTGAATTAATAATTCCCATTGGGTTTCTCACTCGCTCTATCCAAGTAATTTGACCATAAAGCACTGAAATGTGTTTCTATTCCTGAATGCTCAGACAGCTTAATAAATTTGCCTAAAACCCACAAACTTGGCTTCTAGAAGGAAAAGTTTAACTGAATTCAGAGCTTGTGCATTTCTCTATTTGATATCACAGCATGAACAAATAGAAGTTATTTGTGCTATTAAATAAATGAAAAATAAATATGTTATTGAACAAACTACTGGTTATATGCTCACATCACTCAGGTTGAAGGCGTTGACCCTGGCTTGAAGAAACTGAGGAACATCAGGATCCAGGGTGTATTTGTGTTTTACTTTTTCACCCTCTTTCTTATATGTTACCTGCAAGAAAAAATAAACATACTCTCATTGACAAGTTCAAGGTAGGTAATATTAGTGTCGACAAATAGAGACAATGCAGCCATGCTTTGTTCTTAACAACAATCTGCAGTTTTCCTATTTTTACAGGTTTTTAAATGTAAGGGGTCTTTTAGATGGAATATCAGAGAGTAAATCATAAACCTAGTAAAACAATAATGTCACTAAACTGCATTAATAATGAAAAATTTCTTACATCGCTCAGTTGCTTGGTGTTGTGTTGAGCTAGAAGCATTGGTATCGAATCTGATATACTTGTAAATTTGATGGTGTCTGGGTGCTGACGGTATTTCTTTTCATTTAGTGCTTCTCCAGCCTTTTTAGCTTTTTCAACGTCCAGAGAACCGAGAGGGCTCCATCCAATCCCCTTGAACCAGCTGTTGTAATCTTGTTTGTAAGCATTCTGGAGAAGAGAAAGCCAATATGGACCAAGATTTTCCCACAGAACTGCCATAATTCTGTTTAAAGCAATAATCATACAGTCTAGCTAGTATGTTCTATATTACCTGGAAATATTTACAAATTCTTGAAGGGAATGGCAGGTATTTGTTATGTTTCTCTGTGATTTCATAAGAAAGAAAATGAGCTGTTGTATTCTTTATTCACGACTCATTTCTTAAACTATAACATCCCTTCAGTATTTACTAACCTTCCTTTTCTCCCACCCAGGTGACAAATTTCACCAACTTTCAGTTCCTAATAACTTCTAAACTACCACATGGTGACCATTTAACGTGGTTGAATTTATTCTGTGTTCAGCAGATTCTATGAGACTTGGCATTACACAAAGATCTACAAGAGCAGAGGATCAATTTCTGGTTTTCTTCCTATAGCTCCTCCTACATTAAAAATATGCACCATTCACAGACTGCAGGTGATAAATTCATCCTGGTTACAAAATATGAGGAGAATTGTCCCATATAAACATTCAGGCAGGGTTAATGCACAGTCTGAGTGCAAGGTTATTGTGGACACTCTTTTTTAAGACCCTTGTAAGACTCTAAAATGGGTGGTCCATAAAAATAGGGATCTAATCTAGGGATCTGTAGAGAATTAAATCCCATAGCATATGAAGAGGTGCAGAGTGCAGCTGTGTATGCCCAGTGAGCTATCTGAAACTTCATATCTGCCAGAAGGGTCAAGGTCCTAGAAGAGATGTCCTATGCCAGAGATCTCCATAATGTATTTCTAATAATATCTGTAGTTACATTTTATCCACTTCTTGATCCTAAATAGTTAATAATAGTCCAACTACACTATCTCACGTGAAGACAAAGCAATACAACATAAAAGAAGTCTTAAAGAATGAAACAAAATTATGATAGTTGCGAAATAAAGTTTTGTGAGGAAATGTGGAAAAAAAAACACCCAAACCAACAACATTTCAATTCAGTATTTCAGAAGTCTGCTCACCACTTACACACCACCAACAAAATTCTGTTGAGTAGAGCTCAGCTGGAGTTTGATATTTCTAACCACCACCACCAGCTGACAAACCTTCTAATGATCTTCCCCACAACATAAGAAAAACAGATTGTGTTCCCACACAGTAATGGCAATTTTCATTGAATATGAACTTGTATTTTCTTTTACTGAGTGTGCAGGAAAACATCCATGAAATTAGGTGAAATACTTACGTCGCTCTGAATTTGCATCATGTTCTTTGCAAGCTCCACACCCATGGCATCTGGCAGGTAAGTGTAGTGATGGATCAGGTTTTTGTAGTGGGTATTAGAAGCAACATCCTGAGACTGTTTAGCAGCCTGGATACTGTACATGTCAGGAGGTGTATGAAAGTTAGTCTTGGTCTTCTCGTAGTCTTTCTTGTACTCACGCTCAGACTGAATCTTTGCTACATTCATATAGTGGACAAGCTTAGGGTCATCTTGCAGGCTCTTGAAACCAATCTGCTTTCCTCTAGCCTTTTCATAGGCTTCTTTATATTTATACTAGAAAGAGAGGGAAGAGATCAAATGTACTGTGGCATGGCTATTGGTATCCAGGAGAAGAAGAGAGGAGAAGGAAAAAGAAAAAGAAGAGAGAGAAAGAGAAAGAGAGAAAGAGAGAAAGAGAGAAAGAGAGAAAGAGAGAAGGAGAGAAGAAAAAGGAAAAGAAAAAATTAATAAAAAGAAAAAAAAAGGAGGAGGAGAAAAAGAAGAAAAATGAGGAGAAGAAAAAAGTTATCTCATACTCATAATACTGGCTCTAGTGAGACTTTTGCAGAATTAACTACACTCTTTCGAATTAAACAGCTAATTTAGGAGGGATGCACTTACATCACTGGCAGCCTGTCTAGCAGCCTTGGCAGCTTGGATGGGAATAGCATCAACTGTTAGATCATAGCCTCTTGATTTTATTTCTTCTAATCCTGTTTTGTAATAGTTCTAGAAGAAAAGGTGAGTTTTGAATGAACAGTTTCTAGCTACCAGAAACTTCACATTGCAAGTTGAATCAAGAGCTCTTGGTTCAAAATATACTCACATCACTAATATTGTAGGCATTAACTTTAGCCTGTATAAACTGGGGCACGTCTGGAGGGAGGTGGTACTTGTGAATAATTTCTTCACCTTTGGCTTTATACATTATCTGCAAAGAAAAACAAAGAAATTTAACAGCCCAATGTTTATATATTGTAAATACTTAATTCCACTGCATGACACAGCTTGGAGATCTCATGGTGATGTCAGCAGGACAAAGTTGGAAACTTTTAGGTTGACTAAACAGATGATGAACTGGTCTGACACCAGGATAATAAGAACGGAAGGCTCCTAAGATTAAAGTATGGAATGACCTCAAAGATTAAAACAACCAGAAACAAGATACAGCAATTAAGAGCAGTATCTATGGACAGTAAGATTCTGTCAACCTTTGTCTCTAATGCCTCATTCTGGCTTCTTCACCCAAATCAGAGACAAATTTGGGTAAAGATCAAAACATCAAAGTGTCCCCAACATAATCTGTGGGGATTTCAATGCTAAAACACCTCTAGGAGGAGAACTGAAATGTTCTGGGCCCCCTGCTCTGTGTGAGCCTGCTGGAGCAGAGGGGTGGCACCAGATGATCTCCAGAGGTCCCTTCCAAACCTCACCACGCTAGGATTCTGTGAAATGCTTGTGTGTGCATCTTTGTACATGCACATACATTCACCTACAGGTTCAGTTCAGGAGTTCTCTTACATCTGGAGGATAAAGTGGAGATGGCCACAGTGCAGAAATGGGTAATGTCAGAATGTAGCAACATGTTTTCTAAGTTTACTCACATCACTCAGCTGTTTGCTATTGATCTCCGCTTGCTTCTGTACTGGAGAGTCGGTCACTTGAGTAAATTTGGTTTGATCCGGGTGCTTTTTGTAGGTGTGCTGAAGGAAGGTAATAAATATACTTGCTGAACATGTATATATAAGCATTTTGTAAGACCTAGTAATGTCACATCACTTGGGATATTCAGCAGTTATGGTACGTGTGCAGATAAGCACTGCCATGTACAATGGTTCTCGTGTTACTTTTTAACATAATAAGAGAGTAAATAAATCTTTAGAAGTAGTTTTAATGTTAAGTATATTGGATAGGTATGTAAATATGATCATGTATAATATACATTGTAATATATTAGACAGGTTATAGTATAGGCATTTTAGTAGATTATACACAAATATACCTTTAAAGTATTCTCCAAGTATTGATAAAGTAAATAAAATTAATAAAAAAGTACATTAAAAGTGTTAATGTAAAAATATGTAGACTTCAGCAGGTGAATGCTTTTGTTTCATTGTTCACTTCCTCTAATTTTATCATTTCACTTGCTCAAAAAAGAAATATTGTGCTATATCTGTCTTGATCACTAGATGTCACAAAAGGCTCAAAAATCCAGATGAATATGGTTTTAAAGTCACATATGTTAATAAGGCCAAATACAAAATCACTGCTGTGAATTTCTGCGTGACTCAGAAGCAGACACGCCACTTGAAAACCACCACAGTCCTGTACTTACATCTTTACACTGCTCTAACTTCTTAATAGCTTCATACTCTTGAGTTATGGTCTGAGGGAAGTAGCATTTTGTCTTTTCTTCTTCATAATCCGCTTTGTAATTTTTCTAGGAATAAAATCAACATTCAATAAGAAACCATAGCTGAGCTTTCTCGGAAATGAAAACATGATGGTGAAAAGAAAAAGACTGCCACACTTACATCACTCTTCATTGCTTCAACTTTCATGCAGTGTGTATGATGTGGGTCCTCAAAGCTGCCCAAATAGTGCCCTAAAATATTCTTTTGGTATGCATCTTTATATTTTACCTGGAAAAATCATCACAAGTTTATAAAGTTTGTAGAAGTAATCAAGAGTGTTGGTACTGAACAACATAACATAAATCCAAAACATACATCACTAAAATTCTTCAGAGCAGTATCAATCTGGAACTTTGGTGTGTCACAGTAATTCATGCTGGTTCCTTTTGATTGTTCATAGGCTTCTTTGTATAATTTCTGAAAAAGAATATCATGTCAAATAATGCAGACTTCACTCACAACACATGAAAACTAACAGGAGTAAAACTGAAATGATTGCATAGAAAAGCTTTCCCAGAAGATTGAAAAACAGGTGGCACTTTTTTTCCCCAATGATTTAAAAAAACCCACCAATTTCCAAAGTGACTATGAGGTTTGTAGGGGTTATTAGGTCTGTAAGACCAGAAAGGTCTGAGTAATGGTTTTTGAACTTCTGACATGGAGGAATGTGCAATCTCTATCCACACAGATGAAAACAGCAAGAAGAGAGAAATCAAGAAAGCCATCACAGTGAGTAATAAGAATAGAATAGATACAAATATGGCAAAGTACCACTTCTTTTATCATCATTGGCATCAGCTGAAGTTCCTTAAAAAAGTAAGGGAAGAACCATCATCTCATGCTGCATTTTCCCCAGGGATCTCAATGAACTACACAATAATTATCTATCCCCATAAGATGCCACAGTTATTGTTGAGAAACGACTCCTTATCTGTATCATTCGGGTTGGTGGCATCTCATGACAGCTATCAGTCTATAAAACTAAGAGATCCAAAGAAGAAGCCTTGTGAAGAAATTACGAGTTTGGTTTATTGTACGTGACTGAGAATCATCCAGCTCTACTTTGGTAATACTTACATCACTCAGCACATTTCCTGCAGCTTTTAATTGCCTCAGCAATGGGTTTTCTGTAGCAGGAAGTACGTTATAATCTGCAATGGCTTTTTTCTTCTCATAGTCAGCTCTGTATTTTGTCTTTAAAAGGATAAAAATAAAAAGGGTGAGGTTTAAAAATCAGTATTAAAAGCCAAATGCTCATCAACCTGTATCATCCTGAATTTTTCAGGAAAATTTCCCAGTTTTCAACTTATGATTCATGATAGCAAAGGACTATGAAAGGCACTTAGGTCACCAGAGTGTGTGGGTGTCAAGATGGGAGGCCACAAGGTGAGACCTATTTAGTCCGTGGCCCCACCTCTAAGCCCCTCTCTAAACATTGCAATTTTTAAAATATCAGTTGACATCTTGGAATAGTCATGTTCTTACAATTAATGACATGATTGCTTTTGCTGATACACATATTATTGCAGAACGTGCAGAAGTCAAACCAATTTCTGTATTTCGAACGAAAGATGGGCCAGCCCAACATCTCGGAGATACACTGAGCAAGGATGAATAAGCATGAAAATGCTGAGCCAAATTCAGCTAGCTGAAGTTGGTCTTGGTGCACAGTATTGATTTGTTTCAACTAAAAATCAGGCACAGAATAAACAGTGAAGCAAATTCTACTTCACTGAAAGAAAATTTTACTTCATGGGTACTACTGTGGAAGATCCTAAGCGTGGCTAGGAGTTGTTACACTTGCCTAGTGGAAAGCACTCAAGAGAACATTTTTACATGTAAGAAAATATTTTGGATGCTTTACAAAACAGTTTCAGCCCAAACTAGCCTGACGTCAGAACTATACACAAATGGGAGCACACATGACATACCTTGCTGACATTATTGGAAGCTCGCTTATTAGCTTCATATTCTGGAGTTTCAGTCTGCATAAAGTAGATTTGGTCTTTCATGTTTTCAAAGTCTTCCTGGTATTTTCTCTGTTAGGAAGAGGGACAAGCAGATAACAAATTACATTAGAAATCAGATATCCACAAAGCAGATTATTTAGGAAAAGCAAAATGCCACAAATAGAGCAGGTAAAATTAATCAGTATTTTCCACATTAACTTAAACAGAGGATAAAGCTGCTCATTTTGAGATTTTTCTCAAGAATTCACTCACCATACTTAGATTTTCTGCGTTCATTTTTGCAACTGCAACATCATAGCATGGAGTTTGACTCCACTTGCCTTTGATTTTGGTTTTGTAGTCCTTGTGGTAATTAATCTATAACAAAATAAAAAACAAAAATTTAATCCCCAAGATACAGCTCAACCTTTCACTTGACAGATTCATTCTTAAAAGTCTTCTTTGCAAAGTCATTTCACATTTTACATCTGCCTTCTAGCCACTTCATCAGTTATTGCCAAAAAAACCTTCAACATGATTTGGTCTAACCACTTCAGTTATTTCTCTTAGTACCCTCCCTGACCAAGAAAAAAGGATAAACAAGTCAAATAAGTCATCTCTTCTAGGAGCCAGAATTTATTAGTATTGCTGCTGAAACTTGTTATAAGCAAAACCTTTTCATATATGGATTGCCTGGTGTAAGTGATTTCTATTAGACTACGTTTGAGCACACGGAAACCAAGTATGAACAGTTAAAACTGACAGTTCCTGTCTAAGAACAAAACATCTTCCCAAGTTTTGACTCAAGTGTTCCAAATGCATTCTCAGCTACAAAAGCACATTAAAAAAAAATACATTATTTTTGATTTGCACAAAAATTACAACTTCTCCAATACCTTTTGAATTTTTGTCTCATTGTTTTGCCAAAAAACAATCTTAAAAAAAAATAATTTAAAAACTCTACATTTTATTGTTTTGGAGATATATGGCTGACTATGTTATTCATTTCAAAGAATGATGACACTGATCTTGCTTTGTACATGTCTAAACATTTTCTTGATGATGATTTAATTTTTGAGCTATGGAAGAATAAACTTAAAGAAATTATCTTTAAATTAAATACTCCCTTCTTTCAGCTTCTAAATGGGTTCACTACAACAGTTTTTAGTGGTTTTGCAACCATAAGTGAATCCTGTAACTTCCTAATCTTAAACAACAAATGGTTTTCAATACAAATCAATAAAACCACGCATGTCCTCTTCATAGTAGCTAAATTCTGAACTGGGTTAAAATCCTACTTCTGTCTTACAAGATGATGTGACTTAGTTCCAGTTTCTTCAGCAAAAGTTGGTCTTCCTGTGTCTCACTTCACCTCCTGCATCCCTCAGCTGTGTTTTAGCCTAAGTATACCTAAAACACATTGACAAGGACTGGTGCCAGAGGCTTTGTTAATTATGCCACACACTTAGGGAATTTAATGTTGAACACTGTTAATTTGGTGTGCAAGTCAGGAAATGGTTATCTAAGCTGCCAGACCTTTGCCAAACCCAGATATATATTTATATATTTACACGGCATTGTTTACATTCAAGAGAACAGGAAAAGGGATGTTGTTTGCTGTTTTCTCCTCTAAACACAGACTGTGTAAAGCAGGAGAGTGAAAAAAAGACAGAACAGAGAGCAATGTGTGTATGGTAGAAGCAGAAACATTGAGTGAGAACTAAATTCACTGACAAGAATAAAGTTTCACCTTTCACCTGAGAGTGTGCAGGATTTTCTTTGAAACACTTGAGGAAGAAAGGAACTGAATTCCACCATGGGGAACTTCATAACAGCTTCTGGTCTTTTCTATTCCTGTCTCTTTCTTTGGGTACCTTTTTGCCTCTCTAACTCCAAAAATGAGGTTTCTATAGAAAAAAAGAGCTCTGCATTCAACTCACATTACTCAGCTGCTGTGTCACTTTCTTGGCTTGTTCCACTTCAGGTGGATCTGGCAGAGAAGTAAATTTAGATTTTCGTTCATCATGCCCTTTTTTGTAGACAATCTGAAAAGATGAAAGAACAATTACAGTAGCTACCAAGTTAAGCATCAGAACATTTACTCTTCACTCTGGTAACACTGTCATTAACAAAAGTAGTTCTGTCCACAGCTGCTGCAGCATAAACTCTTTCCCCCCATGTATTAGGGAGGACTACTGAGAAGTCTCTTGATAAGAGACAGTGAAAAAGAATCAGTTCCCCTAGAAAGTTTTCAACTGTATTACTCCTGTTGCTCCTCATAAATATGGACTAGTGAACTTCTGGGCATCTACAAAATTCACTGAAATCTTTAAGTGAGACCTGAAATCCTTGGTTAAAGAGTTCTGTGTATCTAAGCATCAGCTAATCACACAGCTTCACAAATTCCTGACTTATCACTGACTTAGAGAGACAGATCAGTAGACCCACAACAGCAAACTGGACTTAGAGCCAACCCTGAGAGTCTTTTCTTCTCCTTCTTTGAGAGATACTCGAGGTCTTCTTACTGATTACTCCAGAAAAATATTTAATATATTAATTATTTCATTCATTCATAATCCTGCATCCAATTGCCAAGAGATTTATACTGTAATATACATATCTTTCTGTTGAAATGGCACTACTATCAGTGCTAACTACCAGTGCACACCTATGTGTTTTATTTTCTGTTTCATTATGAAGTTTTTACATCTAGTGAAAGTCCAGCAGGAAGTCTATAGAGTTACACCATAACAGTGACCCAACTGTCAATCAGGCTTTGATACTTACGTCACTCAGAGACTTTTGAGCCTGTGCCACCCTTCTGAGCTCTGGACTGTCATTGTATGGGTAGAATAATGTTTTGTCTCCCTCCCAGTCTTCGGTGTAGAGTTTCTAAAAACCAGGAAAAAAAAGCCAGAATACTCATTAGGAATTAATCTCTGACTTGGAATGTTTCTTGCACTTTCACTGCCTAGGCCTATGATATTTTTTCTTACCTTACTGAACATTGCTGTGTTTTTTATTGCATTCACAAGCTCTGGAGCATCAGGGGGAAGCAAGTACTTGTCCTTATTCTCCTCCCAGTTCTGTTTATATAATACCTGCAAAGAAAGATCAGCACGTTGGTTACTCTATTGTTAGAAAAATATTTCCTTTTGTGAATAATCTACCTTCTCTAAAGACTTTTTCTAAGTGAAAGTCTCAAACCAGTGGCATTTGAAAACAATAACTGGAAACAGTTAAGATGGTATTTCTACTTGCCTTATCAACTTCTGTCTCTCCCTGTGCCTCTAAACCATTCTATAAACACAGCTTTAGCGCCCTGAGCTCAAAACTTTATTCCTAACATTAATCTCATGATCCACTAATGTTAACAGCCCTTCCAGAAAGCCGAAGCTCACTCACCTTGCTCACTTGCTGTGACACCTTCTTTGCATGTTCTATGTCCATGGCCTTTTCATCAACGTGGCAAATAGTTCTAGCAGCTTCACCAGCCATGCGGTATTTAACCTAGACCAATGAGCAGGGAAACATGCTTATTCTTACAGCAAAAAAGGACAAGTTTTTTTAGAAAAAAAACCACAATAGAATATTGACATTTTGACAATTCATACTGTAAACACCTAAAACCTGAATTCAATAAAGTGTTTTGGACCAGGTGTTCCTTAGAAACGAACCCTGTGGAAACAAATGGATTTTGTGAATTAAGTGAGAAAGAAATGCAGCTTTGAGACAAGTTCAAGAGATGTGAATCTGTAAGGGAAGCAGAGTTCCTTCTAAGAGTGCTTCCACCCTGTATAATGAGATAGAGACATCTCCATGCTGTGTGGTTTGTCTCAATTTCACAGTCCATTACCACGTAAGTTTTAGTGGTTCCATTCCTAGGGACTCAACTCTCCCTATTTACTGCACAAAGAATTAAGCAGCCTTTGTAGGTGGATTTCAGTTTCCCAAACTGTGCTGTTATTGAAAGATAGACTAGAGCTGTTTAACAGAAAGCAGGGAAGATGAGCTAGCTTCCAAAACCAGATGCATGGCATCAGCAGGGCAATTGCACTTGGATTTCAAAGGCAGGTCACTGAGAGTGGGATTCACACAGAGCGAACAACTCAGCTCAGAAAATCCCATAGTAAAGGACAAGATATACAGAAGTTCATTGTGCAGCACTTGGGGAATCTAAGCACCATTCTCCCAACTTCTCTTTAGGAAATTGACTTTCCATTGCTTTATGAAAACAAAAATGTTTAAATGTATTTTAAAAACACAGTTCTAGGGTTCTTTACCCAGCACACAACTAAACCTCAGCAAAAATCCACCAGGCACATTATTTGTGATGGCTGCAGGACATAGTGTGTAGAATCTTCAAATTCAATGATATGGACATTGCCATCAGTTCCTGTGCCTGTGACTCCTGATTGGAACTTTTCAAACCTCTTTAGGCACCCTGTTTCAGGGTTATTATTCAGCTAGACAGGAACCATCACATCTCCCTTCTTGAAAGGCCTAAATTCCTTCCTGCTAGGTAGAACTCAAATTGTCATATACTCTGTGTTCCTCACTCTTGTAATCTGATAAAGTTTCTGCTAAACGTTCAGGTTGCCTTGTAGCACAACAACATTAAAAATATTATCAGTTCTTACCTAACATTTAAAATCGTGACTCAGTTTCCTTCTTTACCACTCAGTACATATCTTTCTTTATGCCAATGGATACCTACCTCGCTGAGCTGGTCTTGCACTTTCTTGATTCTCCGAATTTCTGGGGTATCAATTGTGGAAGCATATGGCTTTCCTTTTTCTTTTCTGAATTTTTCTTTGTACTTGTTCTGAAAGAAAAAAAAAAAAGACAAGTATAATAAGACACATCCTAAAGCTCTGGCAGAAATGTATGTAGCAATTATTGATTTATGTATCTGGTTAGTATAAGAATTTGGGGCAGGTTATTGAGTAGTGAAAACTGCCATTGCTTGATTATATTTGCAGAGTTAGGCTCATTTCATTCAATTGACTTTCTTCCATCTGACACAACAGAAAATATTATTTTCTACCTTTAGTCTGGTTTAGATCACCTCTGATTGATTATATTCTCCTTAGGAGCTTGATATTGATAAATTGACTGGTTTTTGTTTCAGCGACCAAAGATAAGGGAAATACATGAGTGAGAGTAGCAGTCCTAGACCTATGATCTCACATAAGCTTTAAACAGTGAATGCTGGTAATACACATGAAAATTTAGGAAAAGGGATCTGATACCATCTGTATCTGTGCAGAGCAGTTGTTTCCCACTTTCACAACATTACTCAGTATTGATCTAGTGGACTTTGCTATCCCATATCAGGAATTTAGGTTGGTGATTTTTCCTATACACTGTACACAAGTATATAAAGGGATAGAGAAATATACTATTGTAAAAAATACTGAGGTTTGCTATTCAATAGACATCACTTTGTTACATTCCATCACTTGGCTATCCAACTCAGATAACACAGGAGTCCTGACATCTCTGCCTCAAGCCACTTTTTGTGCCTAATGACGACCTAACGCAGGAAACTGGCAAGAGAGGGGCTAATTCAAAGAAGAAACCTTCCTACTTCGTGCAAATATTAATACACATCATGAAACAAAGTACAGGAGACAGAATAGTAGCATGAAAGTTAGCAATAATGCCTATTAAATATTTTTAAGGTTGGTGTTCCTCAAGAAATAAGAGACATGGGACAATTTACCTCACTGAATAGGTCCTTCATTTTATTACTGTGTATCAGGTAAGGTGTCAAAAACTTGGATGTGTCCACTTTTGTCCGTATTGTCTTCTTTCTGACTGGAGGTGCTGCATCCTCAGCAGAAGGTTTTTCAGAAGGAAGTTTTTCAGTAGAAATTTTTTCAGCAGAAGGTTTTTCAACGTAAGTTTTTTCAACATAAGGTTTTTCATGCTCAACTACGTGGGTGATAGTTTCAGGACCTGTGAAGTCTGTGCTAACAGTCTCAGTGATCTCGGTGATCACCTGGGAATAAAAGAAAACAAAACAACAAAAAACCCGATGCAAATCAGACACAGAAATAACTGGTTGTCTTATTGTTCCCTTTAAATTCAGTCTGACTAGAGAATTTAAAACACCTCATGAATTGTCCTGGTTTGAGTTAGAGCAGAACTAATCCTGTTGAGTGATTTAACTTCAGTCTCCTCTAAGTCCCTGCACTGAAGTCCACAGCAGAGTTTTGCAGACAGTCTCTGCCCCCAGCAGTGATAACGCTCCTTGTTTAGAGTCACCAGCAAGGGCTGGGGTGTGCAGAAAGGCTCCTGCTCACCCTGGCTCCTGTGCAGACCAAGGTCACTGCTCAATCTTGGGCCCCACGTTGGGGTGCAGTAAGTAAGAGGTGGCACCTGAAGGGAGGGGAGGCCAGGACAGGTGACCCTAAACTGACCAGCAAAGGATTCCAGCCCATGTATGGCATGGTCAGTGTAAAGCTGAGGAGTCACCAGGGTCAAGCCTCTTCTTTAATGACCACTGTCCAAGGAGGACTCTGTCCATTCTCCACTGACTGCTCCACAGCATCAGTGGTGACAGTGATGTAGTTGCCATTGGGAGAAGTTTGTTTTCAATACTGGTTTTGTCTCTATTTATCTATATTCCCTTATATTATTACTTTTTTTCATTAAAGCTGCTTCAGTTTTCTTTTCCAATCCACAAGTTTCTCTCCCTTATTCCCTTTCTTGTCCCCTTTGGGAAGGGGTGAGGATTAATAGAGAGCATTTCCATTCATCTAGTGGCCAACCCAGCCCTAACCCTTGACATGAACACAGTGGTTGAATTAATCTTAAAAATAGCAAGATGACAGTCTTCCTTCAAAAGTGTATTCCTGGATTACCTGCTCAAACAGTATTCAAGTCATATTTTATTAAATTAAAAATATAGGAAGACTTTGGGAACAAATTCTTTGTTTGGAAGGAAACACCCTCACAAAGTAAAACATCAAGCAGACAGGATACTCAGAACAACCTCTAGATCATCCCACAACAGGGTCTTGCAGAGGAAATAAAGTATTAAGAAGCAAATGTTCTGTGGTATTTATGTGTTTAATATGAACAATTAGTCCCCAGAATACAGAAGGCTACTAATTTAGCATTATGTATTAATTACATGCATATATACACCACATGCAGCACCACAGGGACAGTTACCTCATGTGGTTCACCTTCCTCAATAATTGTCTCTTCAATGTAGTACTATTAAAAAAAAAAAAAAAAAAAAAAAAAAGACAGAAAAAAAAAGTCATTATTAAGCCAGAATAGCAAATTGTACCTTATGTTAAACTCCTTTAAAACGACACTTCTGGAGACATAGGACTATAGTTCATAGGTACCTATGTAGTCACATTTGCATCTCCTTGGTCGTTCTGAACAGCTGTCCATGTTTTGCATTAATGACTGGATATTTTCCATGCATTCCTTAATTAATCATCCTCCCAAGCAATTAACACAGAATCATTAGCTAATTGTACCCACAAGAGGGAAGACAGAGATGACCACACTCAAAGAATCAGCGTTCAAGAAGCCAGGATTTTCCAAGATTTTATTTTCTGCTTGTGCATCCCACATCTCATAAATTGGGTGATAAGAAGACTATGGGAGGGCTTCCTCAAATAGTCAAGGTATGCAAAATTCACTGGCCTCCCCTTGTCCATAGCAACAGTGAAGTCATTAGAAGCAATGAGTTTGGACAGATGTTCACTGTTCCCCATGATTTTCATGTCCTTTGTGTGTTTAGAAAGGGCTTCTTAGCTTCATAGGTTCAAAGGGCTACTTAGCTTCATAGCCTTCCCAAGGACTAAAGTGAGGTTGACCATTCTGTGGGTCTCTGGATCTTCTTTCTTTTTTCTTCTCTTTCTGGATCTTCTTTTCTTTTCTTGCCTTTTTTGAAGATGGGTATAACATCTGTCTTTCTCCATTTGTCAGGAACATTGCTGCATCACTATGAACTATCAAAGATGATAGCATCCTTAAGATGACATCAGTCTATTCCCTCAGTGCCCCTGGATCCATCCCCTCTGGTCCCATGGAACTATGTACGTCCCGGTGGGTTAAGTCATCCCTAACTCTTATCTTCTGTTGTGGCTCCTACTTCACTCCAACATCTCAGCTAGGAAGCTCAAAGATGTGCAAGCCCATAGGACACACCTTAACAAACCTGAGGCAAAAAAGGCTCCAGTACCTCACGTTTTTGCCTATTCCTTGTCACTGGCTTCCCTGTCCCCTGAACTACGGTTCCACACTCTCTTATCTTCCTTCTTGCTGCTGATGGCACTTGCAGAAACCTTCCTTGCTGTTCTTCACTTCCCTTGTTGTCTTCAACTCCAGCTGAACATTGCCCATCTGTGTAGAGTTTCTAATGTTCTATGGTTTTACGTTCCTCCCAAGTGTCCTGTTCCTGCTTCCACCTTCTGCATGCTTCTTTTTTGTTGTTTGAGCTCAGTCAGAATCTCCATCTTCATCCATGTCAGCCCTCTGCTGTGTTTGACTTCTGCACATTGTATGGAATCATTCTGGTGCTCTGAGGAAATTATTCTTGAGAACCACCCAGTTCCCCTGGACTCCTTTGTCCTCCAGGGCTGTTTCCCATAGGATCTTCCCAAGCAGGTTCCTGAACAGGCCAAATCTCTTCTGCTGAAGTCTGGGATTGTAATTCTATTTATCCTGCTCCCTCCTCTCTAAACCCTCAACTCCACAGTCATATGGTCACTGCAGACACAACCTTTGCATCTTCCCCCAGGTCTTTCTTGTTTGTGAGAAGCATGTCCAGCAGAGCATCTCTCCTAATTAGTTCATCAGTCAGCTGCATTAAGAAAATTATCTTCAGCACATTCCAGAAACCTCTTAAGTTACTTATGCCCAGTCAGAGAGCCCTTCCAGCAGACACTGGGGTGGTTAAAAGCATCCATAAGCACAAGGGCTGTGCCTGTGAGTCTTGCTCCAGCTGCCTAAAGAAGTTCCCAGGGTGCTACATCATGAAAGGACAGATCTGCAGGGGGACCACAAACTTTCTTCCTCTTGCCAGAAACCACAGGCTTTCTGTCTTCTCCATCCAGACAGCTACCCTCCATTACTCAGTTAACCAGGTCTCCAGCTGGAACTCCTTCCTTGCCTATGCCTCTTGCTTTTCATGAAGGGGCTGTCAGGTCCTTCTTAGAAATATCGAATCAAAGAATGGTTAGAGTGGGAAGGGACCTTTCAAGCTCATCTAGTCCAACCCCCCTGCAGGGAGCAGGGCCATCTGCAACTAGAGCAGGGTGCTCAGAGCCCTGGCCAACCTCCCC
>WUAM01000071.1:27875506-27887435 GCA_024336885.1 Actenoides hombroni
AGCAGGGTCACCCAGAGCAGGGGGCCCAGCAGCGCAGTGTCCAGCCGGGGTGGGAATCTCTCCAGACAAGGAGACTCAACTTCTTATTGACCAAACTGCAGCCGTTGGTGCAGGTGTGATCGAACATCTCCTCCTAGCTCTCCCTTCAGCACACCCTTCCTCATTTTAAGGTTTTGTGTCGTTAAGTTTCACGGCCTTTCTTGAAAAGGTCAAGCAGCTCCCCTCGTGCAGATGTAGCCAGAACTACAGTTGGGTGGTGGGCTGATGTCTTTGGTCCCAAATGGGGCTGTTCCTTGTCTGCTCCTGTGCCAAACTGCCTCCCTTTCCAACGTCACCAGGACTTCGGTGTTTGGAGTGAAATACAGAGGTGGCTGCTCTTCAAGATCAAATATGTGATAAAATCTTGTAGCACTCCTAGTAACGGGTGCAACTCCTTTCCAGCCTGTGCCAGGGTCTTCAAGTCAAGGCACCGAATGTACCTGTTCAGTCCAAGTGTGTCTAACTTGATATAAAATTATATTTAGACATGTGGTTTATTTGTGGAGGGTTTTTTTGCTGCCTACAGTTAGAGATAGTTGAAGTTAAAGTCAATTTTCTTTGCAGACATAGTTACACCCGGTGTTGCATCTCTGGCTCTGCTTCTGCTCCCCCCTTTTAAGGGTCATTTTTCCAGTCTATTACAGAGAGGGGAAAGAAGAGCAGCCTTTTCTGTTACTAGATCAGCTCTCAAGCTGTAGCAACATCTCAAAAACTTAGTGATGTTCTGACAAAACAGAAAAAATCTTACAACCTTTCAGATTTTTTGGGTTGTTTTTGTTCGGTTGGCTGGTTCTGGGTTTGGTTTTGGGGTTTTTTTTTGAGTTTTGTTGCCTTGTTTTCAGGTGAGGTTTTTTGTGTGTGTGGAGGTGAGGTTGTGGTGTCCCTTCTGCAGGTGGACTCTGGTGGGACATTGGCACCTGCGTTGAGATATCTCCTCGTTGAGTCAAATGAAAATAGTTATAGATCAGATTTGGGAGAACTCAAGGGTGTCTTCAGGGTTTTTTTTTTGTCATTTATGAAGCCTGAAAAGCTTTCCCTTGGCACACGGGATGTGGAGCCGCCCCGTTCCCACCTCCAGTGTGCCTTTGCAGATGCCAAGCAGATCCAGTTGCTCATCAGCTCTGGCAGACGTTACCTGAGTTATGTACACCGATGTTTTCAAGAGCAATGTGTGGCCTGAAGTCCAGGTTTGAGTTTCGTAGCAGAGGCTTTCTGCTGACTGTCCTCCAAGGTAATGATCTAGGGTAGGGGGAATCGCCTTCTGCTCCTGGCTTGTCAGCGATGTCCGTAGGCACCTTCAGTGACCGTTTCTTAACCAGCTTTTGAATGCGCGTTCGATTTCTTCCTTCAGTCCTGTGGGTTATTTTTTTTTTTTTTTTTTCATCTTAACAGTTGTTTTTCTCAGAATGAACTGAGACCTCAGCTGACAACCTTGAGACTTTGCTCCTCGGTGCTACAGGGAGGCGAGCGACGCTGCGTAGCGCGGCCCAGGCCGACCCGAGAATGCGACGAACTGGGTGTTCCTCAGAACCGAGCGTGGATTAGAGTGATCAAATCCATCTCTGCGAAGGAGCAGATCAGGATTTCAGTCATTTACCAGGATGAGCTCAATTCTACAATGAGTCATTAATTTCTAAAATATACCTTAGTGTCACAGAACATGATTATTCCTTAGACACGGGCCCGGATCGTTGTTTTTCTCTACGCAGCGTTTAGAAACTGTTAAAGCATTTGACAGGTGAATAAAAGATTCAGCCCTTTCTCCAGAGAACATCAGCCTTGTCTCCACGGCAGAGTGACACGGCTTCAACTCGCCTTTCTTCTTCAAGTGAGCTCCTGCCACCGTTGCATCTCGCACGTTAGACTGCGTCTAAGAGCAGTTTGCTTTGTAAATCTGCATATTTTGGTTAAATCATAGACTTGTAGAATCGTTAAGGTTGGAAATGACCTTCAAGATCATCAAGTCCAACCCACCTACTAAACATAATCAGGACCACTAAACCATGTCCTGAAGTGCCACATCTCGATGTTCTTTGAACCCCTCCAGGGATGGTGATTCCACCCCCTCCCTGGGCAGCCTGTTCCAAGGCCTCACCACTCTCTCAGTAAAGAAATTGTTCCTAAATATCCAACCTGAACCTCCCCTGGGGCAACTTAAGCCCATTTCCTCTTGTCCTAGCACCAGTCACCTGGGAGAAGAGACCAACACCCACCTCACTACAACCTCCTTTCAGGTGGCTGTAGGGAGCAATAAGGTCTCCCCTCAGCCCCCTCTTCTCCAGACTATACAACCCCAGATCCCTCAGATGCTCCTCATAAGACATGTTCTCCAGACCCTTCACCAGCTTCGTTGCCTTTCTCTGAACTGGCTCCAGCCCCTCAATGTCTTTTTTATCCTGTGTCACCCAAAACTGACCCCAGTGCTCAAGCTGTGGCCTCACCAGTGCCCAGTACAGGGGCACCATCACTTCTCTGCTCCTGCTGGACAAGTTGTTTTTGATAAAGGTCAGGATGCCATTGGCCTTCTCGACCACCTGGGCACATGATGGCTCATGTTCAGTCGGGTATCCACCAATACCCTCAGGTCCTTCACCACCAGGCACTTTCCAGCCCCTCCTCCCCAAGCCTGGAGCGCTGCCTGGGGTTGTTGTGACCCAAGGGCAGGACCCGGCACTTGGCCTTGTCAAACCTCATCTCATTGACCTCGGTCCATCGATCCCATCAATTTCCCCACAGCCAGGACCCAAAGGCCCCAGAGCCAACTCCCACCAGAGTCCTTCTTGCCCTGAGCTGGGGCCCTCTCCGAGGTGCAGCAAATGGTGGCCTCACAAGGGCGGTGTCCTTCCCGCCACAGCGCCCAGGCCCCACTGCCGCCATATCCCCCTGCTGCTTCACAAAGAGAAACTATAGGTGTTGGTCCATCCTCTGCTGCAAACAGCAACTAGTTTGTTTGATAAATGCCATTGACTTCCAGAAAGGAGAAAAAAAATCATTGAAAATCTCCTCAGCGATAAGCTGCTCGGGGTCCTGTGCCAAAAACTGCGGGAACAGAAAGGTCTTAGCAGCAGGCCCTAAAAAACCCTCTCATCTAAAATTTAAACCCACTTCACAGTGTCATTCCTCAAAGGCAGGTTCCTGTAACCAGCCTATACTTTTCAAGCTGCCTCATATTGGGCTGTTTGGAGGCAATTTTTACTCACTGTCCCTATACCATGTTTGACCTCCATTCCACAAAGCCTCAAGTAACTCAGCGGTGAAGGTTTGTCGTTCACTGTGGTTTTTTGCATATCGCAAATGGTTACAATGACCAGTGCAGGCTAAAAACTCCAGAGAAGTTAAAAACCAGGATCTTAAAATCCTCAGTGTTTCCTCAGCCACTCAGTTTTCAGCAATAATTTTCTGCTCTTTCGGAAGATGAATTTCTGATAGAACTCTTATAGATTTTAACCAGGCGATTTTTATAGGAGTGGAATTCTAGTTAATAAAACTCTGGAAAGGCTTAAACTGCCCTAAAATTGTACGAGATACTATTGTCCCTGATTTATTTAACTTCTCACTATGAATATCTTGAGGGAAGCTACTAAAGCAGCATCACCTAGGTCTGTCCGAGGGATGCAATTACAGGAAGGTGATCACTGAAAATTAAAAGCAAAGAATGTAGGGAAAAAAACCCAGTATACCATAATTCCAGCTGCATTTAATAGCAAATAAATATACATTTCTGGTGCAGAAAGCATATAATGCTCAGGAAGCACAAAGGCAGTTAATTAATAGGAAACTCCACAGACATTTACAGGTTCCAAGCTAGCTCCAGCTCTGCGACTTCTGAGGCTAAACTGGTTAATGGTATCCTGGTGGCCCAAACTGGTGCATTTCTGCATTGCAGTGGGCACAGAGGTGAGGCTAGAAAGTGGCTTCCGAAGTCATCCTCTTTAGCATGGATTGAATGACAGAAGGCAAGCCAGGAGGGAAAAGAGATGGCCCACTGCATCTATAATTATTCAGGAGAGTAATCACAAAACCTCGCCATGCGGGTTTGGAATGGTTATTTAAATAGATAAACGACGACAGGAACCAGGGAGGCTTTGCTCTGCTGAGAGTGACTTTTCTGTTGGTGGTGGTGGGGTTTTTTTTACTGATCAAACCATTTAATAGATATCTAATCGTACCCTAATCTTCAGAGAAAAAACAGCCAGCAAACATCTATGTTCATAAGCTACTTCTCATTAAATCGATCAATATATATATTATTTATCAAGGCAGGAAAGAAATATTTTTACGCTCAAATTTTCTTCTTACCTCCACAACTTCCTCATATTCCTCTTCCTCCATTTTGAGGGTATTCTTCTGTCTCTCCCCCACTCACTGGTCAAACAGCAAAGGAAAGTGTGAATATACAGTATTAGGCCAAGACTGAAAGGACTATGAAAAGCTACTAGTCATGTTCATAAAGTGCATGGGGTCATGGTTAGTAACTAGTCAGATATTCGTTAATCAGTGAAAGAACTTGAACAACAGAGAGAACTAAAGGTAGGATCTGGCATTACTTTGACTATAATGGGAAAGCTCTGGAATAAGTTTCAATCATACTGATATAAATTACAATTTTGGACATATGCTTTAGTCTATTAGTTTCATTGTCAATATTGGAATTCAAAGAAAACTGGGTGGGGGAGGGGGGGAAGAAGAGGAAGTGGTTTCTTGAAGTATGATCTGATTTTTTTCATTACAAAATTATTTGAAGTTTTCTTTTTCTTTTCTTCTAACTATGCCAGAGAATTTCATTACGTTATTCAAGTTCCTGTTTGAATAGGAGCTTTATCTGTGTATTCTGTGATACTCATTCATAAATAAAAGCGTAACATAAAAAATGATTGCAAATATTTTTTCTTTAAGTGACATTAGATTAATGAGGCAATTTCTGCCTTCTCAGCATTAGCCTACAGAGATGCTCTGGGGTTTGTTTTGATTTTTTTATTTATTTTTTTTTTAGCTTTCATGGTTTTTTTCTCTATATTTCTTCAGACCTGGAAAATATGAAAATCCATACAGTTGGCTGAAGTACAAAGTACAGATTACTGTCAAAACCTTGAAACAAATTAATTAACACAGTGATTTTGCTGTAAGGCAAAGCTACAATTTTCCACCAGAGACTACAGCCCTGTTTCTAATGTTGGTAGGGGATGAGGCTTTGGAACAGCTGTTCCTGAGTCCAAAGATATTTGCCGTGTAAGCCAATACTACCAAGTGATGGGGTGGTTTTGTTTAGCTGGCTAAACTGCAATTCCTTCTGAGGCAAGTGGAGTCTAGTAATGCAGGTTAAATATAGGAACATGGAATACTGTCCCTTTTTAGTTCCAGTCTGTTGAGAAAAAAATTACCAAAAAAAATGTAAAAAAAATAAAATAATCAATTTGTTAAACTAAAATAACTATTGAAATAAATTAAGAATAACTCAATTAATAAGCAGCGTGTCTTGTGAGAAAGTAGGCCAAAGCTTATGAGTAAACCCAAGAATTAGGGATTGCATACAAGGATGCAATCTATACAAACTGTCACTACTATAACCTTCAACTGAAGGTTCCAAAACACAGTCCCAGCTCCTTTCCTCTTACTGCAATTTGCAGCTAATCATCCCAACAGAAAATCTGACTTCCATGAGCAAGGCACGACAGCTGCTTCCAAAAAACTACGGAGTCAGGAAATGGCTCAAGATCCTATTCTAAGGAAAAGAAGCCAAATGCCATTAAAATCTTCTTACCAGCAACATCCAGTAAATATCCTTAGGAGCAAAGCCTCTCCAGTCTTCCCTCCTGAGCAGCACCAGGCGAGAGCAAGCCTGGTGCATCGGCTCTTAATTACGCACGTGGCTAGCACAGCCAATCCGGCTCCAGCCCACTCGAGTTTCATCCCTAAATATACTTGGTGACCCCGGAGGAGGCCACCTGTTCCCAGCAACATGAAGGAGAAAGGAGCTGGGCATTTCTGTGCTCCTGAGGAAACCCAAAACACACCAGAGCTTGACTGGTCTCTGCTGAAATGGGTCCCTAGGCAAACCCAAAGGGGAAAAAATTAAAAATTCACATTTTATTCTTTCAGAGTTGATATCTGAATTTGAATTGACACAAAGAATTTCACTTCTATATTGTAACTGAATCAAAACTATCCAAATTCAGGAATCTCTGAACTTCAGAGGAAAAGACGAGTCTGGACTTCAAACTAAATTTTTAGTACAAGTCTGACTTTAATTTCATCCCTTAAGTATACCTGAAGTGCTTTGTCAATGTGGCTTAACGCAAATCATGTGTCAGTAGTTCTAGCACTTCTTATGTTACATGGCTGAACCCAGGAACATGTGAAAACTAATGACTTGCAAGGAAAAAACTTGGAAGGAACCCGATTATCAGCCAATATGTCTGGTGAAGAAAGACTAAGAATAGATGATGAAGAGACAGGGGAGCAATTCTAATGCACAAATTATTTTGGAAGGCCAAGACTTTTATGATGTATGGATCATGGCGATGATAACAGAAGCGATCTCTTAGGTCATCTAACTGACTCATATTATAGGACTGGCTTTAGTTCTTCAAGGAGGTGCATTGAAAAGCCTATATATCAACAGTGATCTCTTTTTTATATACTATATCACATAGTTCAACAAATGATTGTCAGAAGCCCTTGAGAGACATCTTCTTGTTCCTTAACTCTTTCCAGAAGTTCATATTTATATCTCTATGAAATATCATATCTCATTCACTACTGCCAAGTATTTTATATTCTGCACAGAGATGCAGATCCTTCCCTTTCTTCTTTAGGCAAGTTATATGATTTCAATTACCGAGCATTTTGCTTTACTAGGCAATCCTTCCCCTTTTAATCTGATTTCTGTTGAGTTAAAAGTCCTTCAGTTTCTTAACAGCTTTTGAAGGTGTCCAGAAATTAATATAGTGTGTTGATGGAGTCTCATGAGAGCAATGTCAGCTTAACCTTCTGCCCTCCTATCCAGATCCTGTGTGTGCATTCCAGAAATAACTTGCAGAGCCATTTTTCTTCACAGCACTGCTTTTCAGCTGATTGGATGCTTAATGTGACATCTACATAAGTGGTAACAAACCTTTATGTAGTGAAGGTAGTGGTTTTTGATAGGACTAGGAATAAGGTTGGACTTGATGATCTTGAAGGTCTCTTCCAGCCAAAACTATTCTAGGATTCTATGAATTTCCAGGCCAATTTATTTATTTATTATTATTATTATTAAACATGTAATTCACTACTGTTGTTTCCAGCTCAAATCTCCATTGATGACAAAATTAGCACCATGGTTGATGATGCACCATCCCCATTCTTGGGTCTTTTCAGCAGGTCTGGGTTCATGGCCTCTTTTCCAGACTTAACAGTTGTACTTGACATTGTTCTTCCTGTAAATGACATTCCCCCATAGTCACTGCCACAATATTGGATACTATTCTGCCTCATTCCAATCACTGGATTTAAAATCAGGTTTACTAGCTCAATGACAGCTTGTATTCCTCTGTCTTGATTATGTTATTATGTTGACAAAATTAGCAGTTTCAAATGGGATGCAATTTTCTGTGCAGTTCTCTTGCAAGTTCCTGCAGAAAATTTCTCCCTTAGTGGTAATTTACTCTGCAGCTCCTAGGTTACCAGAACAGCACCTTCAGATTCTTTCAGAGTGCTGCTCAGTATGTCTTATTTAGAAAGACACCAAAGAGGGCCAGAATTACATGCTGGATTCAAGTACCACTTTTTCTGCTGCTGAAATGCAGCCACCTTTGGTGTGAAACACTGCAAATCTTCAGCAGAAGACAGTTCAGGGCTGGAAACAAAGCATGGGAGAACCCATCAAAATTACAGAAGGTGTTTAAGAATCAAAGAAATGAATCACAGAAATGAAAAATGGGACAGAACATAAGACTTCTGTTCAGAACATGAAGAGGGAGGAGAGTGCTCTTAGCTCACCTAGGACCGCCAGCAAACCTATCAAGTCTTGTATTTGCTCCTTCAGCTCCAAATCTCAGGAAAAACCTCTGACAAAACTATCACTATTAGCTTCATTTTTGCTTAAAACTGAAAAAAATACCCATGACATTTTTCCTGTGATGTCTTCTCAAGTCTACAACTGGCTTTTATTGGTGAAAATTTAGCGTTCGCTTGCTTAGGCACTTTCATCTACATACGACACATATCAATAAATGGATTTTCACACACCTGCCTATCTAGAAGATGCTATTTGTATATTTTTATATCATTCCTAAACACATGCACAAAATATTTCAAAGGCATTAAGAAAATTCTGCTGTAGGTGACAGCCTGGCAGTTCTGGTGCAGGTTCACACTCCAGACCAGACTGTTGTATCCACACTACATACACATGCATATGCTCAGCAGTTCTGATATGAAAGAGACAGAATGGTGCAAGATGACTAAAGCAGAAGAAGATACTGGTTTGAATTTAAACGGCCTAAAATTTTAAAGCAGAACATATTTTGTCATATATTATTTTAAATATTACGTTCAAGTAGTGCTACTTACCAAACAGTAACCACCTGGGGCAAGGGGAAAGGGAGGAAATAACAAGAGACCTTCTCTAGATTTATTTAGAAGGTATATAATAGAAGAACTGTGAAACAGCAGAAGGTATATAATATGAATATTATGCAGAAGGTATATAGAATAGATATAGAAGGTATTTAACTATGAATAGCAGAGCTATGAAATATGTATAGTCAATTCTCCTAACCCACAAAACATTCCCATACAAAAACTCACCATTGTTTTTGTGCTGGTGGTTTTTGGTTGGTTGTTTTTTTTTTCCTTCTAGAACTGAATCCATGCCACACATCTCTGCAATTTCTGTAACTGTCATGCAGCCCATTAGTGAAGAACTGGTTTTAAGTGTACAAGCAAAAGAAAAGGCCTGGTCTCCAACCAAACTTTTTTTCTCGGTATTTGTCTCATTTTTTCCCTACTAATAATCATGTGGCTAAAGTGGCACATCATTTAAGAAGTATGCTAAAGCCACATCACAAGAACCTTCTAATTGTTTCAATAAGAAGATTTATTAACGTAAGGAACTGTGAGGCACAAGCGGAAGCCTGATTGTTCAAAACCTACTAAAGGCTTCCAAAACAAACAGGATTTTGATGTGTAGTTACCACAGGTGATGATAAGAGAGGCTGTTCTAGAAGTACCTTGCCTGGCGCAGAGTCAGAAGTAGCCAGCCAAGCTGACCTGTTGGATCAAATTATGTACAGGATGGTTTCATGCTGAGGATCTGCTGCCCAGGACCTCTGCAGTGGAAGTAAGCAAATTTTGGTCTGATGTATAGAAATATTAGCACAGAATCATAGAATTGTTCTGGTTGGAAGAGACCTTTTAAGATCATCAAGTCCAACCATTCCCCCAGCACTCCAGGGATCACGGGGACTCCCACCACTGCCCTGGGCAGCCTGGGACAGCCCCGGACAACCCTCAAGGGGAAGAAATTGTTCCTCAGCTCCAATCTAATCCTCCCCTGGGGCAACTTGAGGCCACTTTCTCTTCTCCTATCTCTTGTTGTGAGTGATGCTTATGGTCTGTGCATGGTAGACCTCTAGCTCCAAGACAGTGAACCATTAGCACTGAGCCTCCCTATCTGTGTCACAAGGTCCCAAAGCATTGAGGCATTTGAAAGCCTGAATATGACAATGTCATAGCCTCACTGTTTTGTGATGATTCCTGGACCCAGGAGGCAAGTCACTGAGGATGAATGGCTTCATAGTTCATTAACAGCTGACTAATTGTCTCACCAGAAATAAATAAAAAAAACCAAACCAAAAAAACCCACAACAAACTGAAAAAAGCAGCTTCCATTGATCCTGTTCTCTGGAATCAGAAAAGTTAGAATCAATGCCTACGTATTTCCAAAAGTAATAAAGTCTATTTTTTTTATGTCAGAGGGACATTTTTTTCCTATCCTTGCTAGGTTATCCAGCCATCTGAGGCAAATATTTGCAGGCATTATTTTTTTAAAATGGAAATACCACACAAATGTGGTTTTTCAGGAGAGGATACGTGTTCTAAGACAAATTTCACTTTTTACTCCAGTGCTGCTTATCTCTTTCTTAAAGTATTAATAGAAATTATTAGATCATAACAAATAATATACTTAGAGGCAATGCAATCAAAATGCCATGAGTAAATCATCTACCGTGTCTTATTTGCATGTTTATTTTTTGATACTGAAAGGTTAGTACAGGGTGAGTAGCGGCACAAGCTAGTAGCTCTATGGTATACAAACCAAGCACTTCGTGTACTGCGTGAGTCAAAAAGACTTTGCTGGAAGAGGAGGAAAGAAGCGAATATTGGTACGGAACCAAAATTCACTTCATGCTTCCTGATGTTTCTGGACAGAGAAAACCATTTACCAACTCAAAGCCATTTACCAACTACTATTCACACACAGAATATTCACTTTCTCGGTCCATTGATGCAAATCTCACACGGCCGCCTCTGTTAGTGTCCAACCGAGACAGCTCAAACATTGAATCAAGAGAGGATTCGAAGGGAGAAAAAAAACCCAAACAAACCCAAAGTCAAAAAAATATAAACAAGAAGACAAATATTTACCGATTTTTTTTTCATGATATCATAGTGAAGAGAAATCAGATGAATGGACGGATCTCAGCCTAACTCTCCAACTAGTCATGGAAACTTAAAAATCAGTGTAAGACCTTTAAACTCCCTCAACAGTGAAGATATAAAATCACAATGTAAGCAATACCATACATTGCCACACGATATTTACACATAATTAACAGTTAGCAGCAGCCTGGTTTTGTTTTGGATTTCCCCCCCCAGTTGGCATGGGGGGTAGTTCTCCTCACATGACAGCATCTGTCACAGACTCCACTGTCCTTCGAGAGTCTTCAAAGAAAACATTTATCAACGAGATGATGTCAAACAGCCTAATTTATCTCTCCTACTAATGTTCCCAAGACAGCAACCTTGTTTTTCACATAGGCACTGAGCAGAAAGAAGATACACCAGAGGAAGATGTCTTCAAGACTACAAAACCAGCTCTGATGATATTGGTTCAGATTTCTGAACATGAGCTTATGAGGTAAGCTTAGATACAGCACACACCTTTTCCAGCTGAAACTCAGATTTCCTACTTTTCAGAATATTAACTGAAGTTAAAACAAACTAGGAAAGAAACAGGAGGTCCTTTTCAAATCTTTTTTTTTTCTTTCTTCTATTTAAAAGATCAATAAATGTCTATATTTTTAGAACAGAGGTACCAATATCAGCTGTAAACGCCAGTGAAAAGCCATGACTGGCAGTGAGAATTTCAGTTCCTATCCTGTCTCCAACATTTGTCCCTTTGGACAAGGCTCTGCCTTGCTACCAAGCAGTAAAGATAACACAGATCTCTCATTTTTGGACAAACTTTTCCCTTATTCTTACCATTGTTGCAAATCGTTTGTTTACAGCAACTACAGTGATAGTGGCAGAAGTTCTAAACAGATTGATTAAAATTTAGTGCTGCAGACCCCCCAGTAAACAGCTGCAGAGGGAGAGGTGCAGTGGCAGACAGGTCTATTCTGCAGGACAGAGATCCTCTGGAGTCAGGCAGGTAGGTGATCAGGGAGTAACACCCAGCCCCTTTAAAGCACTTGGTATGAAAATGGTGTGATGAGGACTACACTACATCAGACCTTTTTGGTGCTTGCTGCTTCTTGGCATTTTTTCTTCAGTCCCTAAGGTGGGTTATGACAGAATCCCAGCATGGTGGGGGTTGGAAGAGACCTCTAGAGCTGATCTGGTGGCACCCCCCTGCTCCATCCAGCAGGGGCACCCAGAGCAGGGGGCCCAGCAGCGCAGTGTCCAG
>WUAM01000071.1:28031903-28044726 GCA_024336885.1 Actenoides hombroni
GAAGCTGACCCAGGGGAGGTTCAGGCTGGATCTCAGGAAGCATTTCTTTCCAGAAAGGGTTGTCAGGCACTGGAATGAGCTGCCCAGGGAGCTGGTGGAGTCACCATCCCTGGAGGGGTTTAAGAGCTGGGTAGATGTTGTGCTCAGGGACATGGTTTAGTGGGTTTGATAGGGCTGGGAGTAAGGTTGGACTTGATGATATCAAAGGTCCCTTCCAGCCAGAACTATTCTGTGATTCTGTGAAATACCCAAACGACTCGTGCAATTTGGCTTATTCAAGGAATGTTTGGAAATGAGGCCCCACATGAGAGTGCTTCCCTGCAAGCGTGGGTGCAAACAGTGGGTGGAAAGAGATGAGCCGAATGGATTGTTTCAGGTGATAGCAAAAAAGTAGTGTGTGTTTTGTCACTCAGATTTGGGTTACTTTCCTCCTTCCCGGCCAGGAGATCTGGGCACAAGCTGGTTTGCATCAATTAGTCTGCCCTTTGGATTAGAGGCTGGGTTGTGTTCAGACCTTGGCCCGTAGGGTCTAAACAGGTTCTTCACGTGTTGAAAGCATTAATAATTTTCAGGAAACTCTGAGAATGTTCATTCTTAAACTCCTGTTTATTTTGATCCGTTCTGAACTGGCCAATGAGTTGTTCTGTCCCGGGCTGGGTAGTGCAGGCATTGAGTTGTTTTCCCATCTGTATTTCAAACCAGCAGCGATGAAAACGGTTCCTTAGGCAGTGCTTGGTACTGATACAAACACCTCCCTCCATCAGGCAGAACTCAGAGCACCAAGATCAGGCTGTTTCTGAAAGAGCTGGCTCGAGGGATGTTCTCAGGGTCAGGGGGGGTCCTGCTGCCGAGCTGGGATGTGCTGTGGGTTTTCTGGCTCTATGGCCAGGACCTCAACTACTCTTATGTGGGGAATGCCGGGTGCTCTTAGGTATGGGTGATTACTCAGTGGTGGAAAAGATGAGTCCTTTGGGTCTTCAAGCACAACGGTGAGAGAAATTCACCCGTCTGCTCTCGTGCAGAATGAGGGATGATGGTGAATGAGGCAAATCTGGGAGGAAAAGAGCAGGAATGAAAAGCAAAGGTAGAGCTGAAAGGGAAGAGAAGGCAAGCGTGGCTTTTGGGGGCCTGCAGCCCCTTCATCTGTGGGGGTAACTGTGAGCTCTGCCCGCAGCCCTCCACGTGGGAACCCGCAGTGGTGGTGCTCGGAACGTAGGCGCTGAAGTAAGCGAGAGGTCCTAGGGTTTGGGGATTCCTCTGGCTCTGAAGGCTCCCAGAATCCGGTTTGAGTTGCTGTGAATGGAAGAGAGCCTTCAGAAGCAAGGTAACACCTTAGCACTGAAACGAACCATGGTGTGCGGTGGTTGGCTGAGCAAGCCTGTCAGCCACGGTCGCTCACGGGAGAGCTGTTGTGGCTGGTGGAACATCCAGCAGCGTGCTGGAGAGATTCTCAAAGCCCTGCCAGTGAGACTGGAGCTTCTCTGGAAACTGCCAGGTCGGTAAGCTTTGTCCCGTTGCTGCAAAGCTGTGTGTTGCCACGCTGTAGGCTGTCAGTCGCTCTGCTTGGAAGCTTTCCAAAAGGGCTGTGGCCGTGGCGTTCCTTCGGTGCCTCGGCACGCCGCGCGGGAGAGCAAACCACATCATCTCCTGAACCCCGCCACATCAGAGCGTCGATGGATGCTGCTGCCCAAGTAATCCCTTTGAAAGGGTAAAATTCACATTCATCTTTTCAGTCCTTTGCTTTGATGGGTTCTCTTGGTAGAGACTTGAGAGCCCGGCCATGCATCCGCTCACTGAAACTCTTCCTGAGCATCCTTGTAGTGTCTGAGCTAGCAGAAGACTATTGCTAGAAATGCTTAATGCAGGTGGTGGCACTCGGAACGACACGCAGTCACGGGATCACTGTGGTTGGAAAAGACCTTTAAGATCATAAAGTCCAACTGTTGTCTGACTCTACCAGGGCCGCTACTACACCACATCCTGAAGCACCTGATCTAGACGCTCCGAGGACGTAGTTTGACACATCTTAAGTGCAGCGTTATATTGAAGTAGACAAAATGAAGTAAATGTGTGCTAACCCTTTATGGTTTTAGTTCTGTTTATTGCTCCATGGTGTTGTAATACAATATTATTATTAGTAGTAGTAAATACAGGTAAAGCGACGAGGATTCTCTGGGTTTGTGGCTGTAGAAAATGCTGCCATTCAGTCGTGTGTCTGCCTACACAAGCAGTACCCATCCTCGGGCGGTGTTTTAACTCTCTGCAGGGTGCCTTCGTCCGTGTCCAAGCAGCAGAAGCTGTGACAGTTCCAATAAAGGACCATTTCCCCACGAGAGAGCAGCAGATTTTGGCCCTGCAAACCACCGGCGAGTTCGACGTGCTTGTTATCGGCGGAGGAGCCACGGGATGCGGCTGCGCCTTGGATGCTGTCACCAGAGGTGAGGCCTGGAAATTTCATTGCCTTCTTCTTCTCTGATTGTGTGGTTTATGGGAAATTGGCCTTTCAAAAGTCCTTGAAGGTAGAGCAGGTGTACTTTGAATGCCTGGTTATAAAACTGCCTCTGTTCTTGGAAGCTAAAATGAGCTTGAAGAAAGAATGAATCATAGAATGAATGAATCATAGAATGGATGGGGTTGGAAGGGACCTCTGGAGATCATGGAGTCCAACCCCCCTGCCAGAGCAGGAGCACCCAGGGCAGCCCACACAGCAACAGAGCCAGGGGGGGCTGGAAAGGCTCCAGAGAAGGAGACTCCACAACCTCTCTGGGCAGCCTGGCACAGGCTCTGGCACTCTCACAGTCAACAAGTTTCCCCTCATGTTGACATGGAGCTTCCTGGGTTTCAGCTCGCGACCATTACCTCTTGTTCTATCACAGGGCACACCTGAAAAGAGACTGGCAAAGTTAACCAAACTTTTCTGTACCCCTATATTATTTACCCTCTATTTTACCTCAATTTTATCTTCATTACCTCTAATCTGTATTGTTATTCTCCTCCCAACCACAAAATTTGGTCTAGTATGAGACCAACTTTCCCTACGAGACAATCCACCTTCCCTACCTCGTATGACCTCTGCTGCCTCCTCCTCAGATGTCAGAACACATTTGTCCCTTCTCAGGTGACGGAATCTCACAACCCCTGATTTTTGTATATCCGTATGTCCATGTCTCCTTAATTCCGATGCTCTCACAAAGGGATGATACTATGCATTACATACAGTGCCACCCAGCTCGTGGGACCCTGTATAGGATTCACTCCTGAATTAGGAGCCAAGGTGCAGTGACACAGCCTGGTTAAGGCAGATATTTCCTTGGAATGGGGGCAAACCAAGATCAAGTTCATGTTCTGCCTGCAATTCCTCTGGCTCCAGCCTCTCACATGAAAAAGCCTCTACAGCTCCCCTTCCTCCACAGGATTTACAGCTACTCTAAATATAGCAGCACTGATTTCATTCAGCACCACAAATTTGCCGTGCTAACCTCCTCACCCAAAGTGCTAATCCACCTTCAGAAAAGCAGGTCAGAGTCACGGATCGTTCCAGCGCACGGCTAAAGAACACCCTGCAGAGCATACCTCAGGACCACGAAACGTCAGCTGCTGGTACTCCTGTCATCATCTAATAGCCTTCAAAATATTTATTGGAGCAAAAAGTGCAACTCTTCATCAGAGCAGCTGATGTGTGTGAAGGTTATGTCAGCACTATGAGGGTGAAACACGGACCAAAGCACTTCAGACTCCCTTTACTCTCCGGTTTTGCTGCCAGTTGAGGAAGAGACTGCAGTGAGAACCCAAAGCATCCAAGCTAAGCTCAGGATGGTGGTGAATGAGGGTTCTGGGGCTGCCGGACTCACCTACACCTGCTTCACTTGGCTTGTCTGGCCAAGATGTATCTGCTTTGAGCATAGCTCAGATCACAGCGGGCCTGTGCCTCGCAGGAGAACGTATGCTGAGCGGCGAGGACGGCGACAGGCCTGGGCTCAACATGCATTCAGCTGCAAGGGGAGATGGGGCTTCACAGGCCCGGCATCGCCACAAAGACATTTGTTACACTTGTCTGAACTGATTTTCTTTTGGAGAAAAAGGAGAAAGTACAGTTTGATCTGCTCTCTGAAGATTATTCCTCCAAGTGGGCCAGGGACCTGGGCGGGGGGGAATGTAAGTATTTCCCAACAACAAAATAACTTCTGCTCCAGTTGACCATTCTTCAGTGGGATTAAAAGTTTGTTTGCACGTCCACAAGCGCTGTCAGACCATGAAGATCAGTGTTCTATTTCTGACTGGACCATGGCTAATGAGAACAAAGGGGAGGACTTTAAGACCTATTTTTCCATGCAAAGTGAGAAACAGAAGAGCTGTGAACTCGTTTTGCTTCCTGGCAATTTTATCAGTTTCCTTAATTGCTGTGCTCCACCTCTGATGATTCCAGGCCTCCCATATATTTGAAGACTTACTTCTTTTTAACCCATTAGCCATTTTTGTCTTCAACTGGAGCAGTAATCAGGGAAAAGCTGTTTCTGCTTATTCAATTCATTACATCCTGATTTAGATCCCATCAGCTGCTTGACCTCAACCATATAGGTCTTCACTTCTTGGTTAGCTCCTTACTCAGCACTCTGAGAATCTCTGGAAACCAATAAAATTGTCTGAAGGCTTCACCCTTCTCCTTGCAAAAATGTAGTTTAACTTGCTCACAGTTTTCCCTCTGCGCTTCAGCCCAGGAATTTCATTCAGGCCAAATCCAAACTCTCTTCCAAGAAAAGCTGCCTTTGCTGTTACCAAATTAATTGAGCTTAAGAAGAGTCACGGATTTTCATTAAAATTGCTCATGCAATTTTGTCAAAATTTGGAGTAGGTATTATCAGCCCATCACTTCTTGAATACATTTCATTTTCAGAGGTAAAATTAAAGTACACGACAGGCAGCAGCATCTGCAACCAAACTAGAAACCACCTATTAATGAGAACATCAATTGGGCCAATTCTTTGCCGTGCTGAGACAAAGCAGTTACCAAAAGAATTCTGCCTCCTCCCCAGAACATAAGGTTATAAAAAATTTACCTTATTTATGATGCTTCGAGCTTCACTGGCAAAATCACGGGAGCATACTTCTAAGTGAAATATTTTTCCACAGTTTGATACACAGGCTCCTAAAAGCTGACAAAAGAAATTCAAGTGTGAAAAGGTGCGGCAACGATGAAAAGAAGCCAAAAGAAAATAAAAGCATACAATAAAGGTTACATTTCATCCTTTGTTCAGCGTGCACGCTCTGACTGACTCCTCCTGAAGATAGCTATAGGTATTAATTGATTGGTACACATTTAATAGCTGCATTAAGTAAAAGAAAACAAAGTTTCTGGAAAAGAGCGGCGACTCCTGAAGATATCTATAGGTGGTAATTGAGCAGTACACCGTTAACAGCCACGTTACATAAAAGAACACAAAGCTTTTTGGAAAATAATGACAGTCTACTCACTGTAAGTGCTTGCAAAGCCACATGGGGAACTTTATGATTGACTCTCTTCATGATGGCTTTAAGGCAATCCTTGGCTCTGAAAAAGGAACGAAGAAACTTATCAGTGGGACTGACACGCTCCACAGCGTGAGGGATACCAGACACTCAAGCTGGGTAAGCAAACAAAAGTGGGTCTACTGAAATAAACGTCACCTAGAGCTAGGCTGAAAAAAAATCTCTCAACTTGTTTGGTCTTCTGAGTGGATTGGATTGGAGCAGGCTCCATTCTCACACTGGCATTTCCAACCAGTTTCCACAAAACTGCTGCCAAGTCCTAGTGACAATCGTCATTAAGCTGAAGAAAGGGAGTTGAAATATGAAAGAAATGTCTCCCTAAAAAAAAAAAAAAGAATGAGCACCAATGATTACATAAATGGTTATTTTACTGGCTCCTGGAAAGGGTCTCTAAGGATTGGATTTAAAAATGGTGCTCACAGGTTGTCAGCTCTTGGATCCCATTTTCAAGGCACTCAGGACACGTAAAGATGTTATAATTTGTTTCAGCAAAATCTGCACTAAGTCTGGAATAATGATGAGCCCTCCCAACGTTACTCTACTGAGGAGTTTCACACTTAAGATGCAAATTCTCTCTCCTGTCAATTTAACATCATCGTGGAACTGCAACCTTAGAGAAAGCTTAAAAAAAAAAAAAAAAGCCTGAGCAGAACTGAAACCAAAACCATTTCACTGTTAAGATTAAAGATGTTTGTTTTGATGTTTTGTTTCAAAAGATGTTCAAAAAAAATCACAAGTTGATTCAGAAGAATCATCCTATGACTCTGTGAGTGTTTCAAAGCACTGTGTGTATAGTAATCTGCATCTAGATTCACCTTCTGGTTTAGAGCTGTGGTCTGGTTTTGAAAGAAATCTCCTGGTTGTTGCCACACGTTGCACATTGAGTTCATAGTGGAGTTTTGTGCACCCAAATTTATCTTCCTTTGGAAGAAACTAAGCCCAAATGTCCTCTGTGGACACCAAACACGCTCCAACCTCTTCAGAAGCCAGTGAAAAGATCCACAGACAAATGTGCACCAGTGCTGGTGTGGACATTAAGTTTAGGAGAAGAGATTAAACCTCTTCTGAAGGTATGTGTGTGGGGGGGACGGACCCAAACACCCTGAGCTGCAAACTGGGGGGATGCAACAGCCTCAGTGCCAACTGCTCTGGTTTACTGCTCCAGCCCTGTCCTGCTGAGCTACTCGGTGCTGTAAACACAGCCAGGGAACTACAGGTTTAGTCCTGGCAGGGAGTGTGGTCAGAGTTAATGCACAAACAACCCAACAGAGCCGACGTACTTGCTGTTGAGCTGTGTATTTATATAAGGGTAGGCAATGATATCTATTCTTTTTCAGAAGATGGCTCTTAACGAAGGGCAGGAGAGAAGAAAACTACACAAAACTGAAGTAAAATATGCCAGCAGCAGTGGAATTTAAAATTTTGAATTGTGGATTTTATTGTATATACAAAAATATATATTAAGGTTTATAATCACCTATTTTATAATAATAAAAAACCCCAACAAACAACCAAAACCACCTAATTTTTTTTACAATCTCCCTTCCTCCCAAAGAAGTTGACCTAAACCAGCTCCCCCTACAAGTCTTTTGGCATAAAAAAAAAAGTAAAAAAAGAGATAAATAGATTTTTAATACAGGACCCAAAGGACATTCTATACTTTTATTCTTCAAGAATAAAGATTTTCAGAGTGAATAGATTTGCTATCATTTCCCATGGGAGGTAATTAATAAAAAAAACAAGACAAGCAAACAAAATAAAAAAAAAAAATCCCAACTTGCTCAGTGTAGTAATCTTAAATATTATATAAAACAGATAAAAATTCTAAGATAACTTAAGAATTCAGCCTATGCACTAATTCAGGTTTACTTCAAAACTCAAAACATGTTATCCCTCAAAAAGACTACCTTAAAACTCAGCAAATGCTTTTGACCATTAGAGGATGGCCGAACTAGCACTTAGGTTTCAGTGCTACCACTCAGGCTAAACCGATTCCAACTGAGCTGTGTTTTGATCCCCATTTTTCCCCCCCATTTCTCCTCCATCACAGCCCAGCTTCCCCTCACGAAGCCCTGATGTCCCAGGCAGACCATTTGCTGCAAAGAAACCGGTTCGCCGTTTCCTGCCGGCACGGTCGCTTCTCGACACTTACGCCAGTTGATTAAATATGAATAACTGGGTCTGCCGGGCAGAACTCCCTACCAACTGGGATGTGCTCAGACACACCAACGGCTGCGTTACAAATCCCGCTGGAAAGCTCCTTTCTGAGGATTTGAAAGCCAGCTCCAGGTGCTGGCAGAGGCACCAGGCCGGCGCTGCTCCTCCAGAGGCGGTGGTGCTGGCGCGAGCGCGGCCCTGCCCGCTGCGGTGCCGAGGTGCAGCTTACCCGTTGGGAGTGCTGCCGACCTTGTCACATATGTCCATGATAAGCCCCCAGTCCTCGCTCGTGTTACATTCATTTGTAGCTTTTTCTGGAAAGAAAAAGAAGGTTGATTAAGCGGAATCACAGAATCACAGAATGGTCGGGGTTGGAAGGGACCTACAAATATCATCTCATCCAACCCTCCTGCCAGAGCAGGGTCACCTAGAGCAGGTCACACAGGAACAGAGCCAGGGGGGTTTGGAAAGTCTCCAGAGAAGGAGACTCCACAACCCCCCTGGGCAGCCTGGTCCAGTTCTGTCACCCTCACCATGAAAAAGTTTCTCCTTACGTTTCCATGGCCCCTCCCATGCTCCAGCTTGCACCCGTTGCCCTTTCTCCTGTCCCTGGAGGTCACTGACAAGAGCTGTCAACTGTCTGCAGCAAATGACTTCTGGGGCAGTATCAGGGATCCCCTGAGCAGAGGAACCCCCACTTCTCTGCCAGCAGTGTTAATAGTATCCCAGACGTGGCTACACTCGTTTGAGCTTGCAAATTCCTTCTGCTGGAGCAGGTACGCTGAGGAACAGCAGCTTCCAGATTTCCCCCCCCCTAGCCTGCAGCTGAAGAGGTGCATCTACAAGGCCCTGTACTCTAAAATGACCAAAAACCAGCAGAAGACACGCGGGCTCAGGCACAAAAGGTCACTCTGGACAAAGAAATAATAACCATCTGTGGAAGAGGAGAACAATAAAACACTGTTCTTCGGAGTACTTCTTGTGTCTCTGTAACAGGGCTGGGAAAACACCTCTTCATTAATATGTTGAAGCTCTCCAAGTTTCCAGGTTAAAAAGACAAATCCTCTTATTGATAGCGGCGAAGAAGGGATGGGATCGCTGCTGGAAACGCATCTTCAGGCGTGTTCAGACACCCTGTCAGACCGGTACTCGTTTGAACTGGAAAGCAGGAACTGGGGACCGCCCGGCCCAGCAGAAACCCCGGCCCCGCGCCCGGCTCCCGCTCCTCGGGCCCCCGCTGCCGGTTGTGATTAATGGGCTTGTGCAATCGAGTCCTCCACCACCCCGAGAAGCACACGGCTCTGGCCAAAAGCCTTTGTCAGAAGAAAAACAGAACCACCCAAAATTGAACATCGCTCAAGTGCTTATAAAAAAAAAAAACCCAACAAAAAGAGGAAGGGTAAACACGCAGCAGAGGCCAAGGCTGGACGTCTTCGTCACCAGCAGCCGGGGCTGCCCGAAGAACTCCTGAATGAAAAAGGCCAGAGCTGGGTTTACGCCGCGTTTTCCAGTGTGCCAGGAGCTGTACCAGCAGGACGCTGTCTGCCAGTGAGCAGGAGCTGAGCTGGCACTGGGATTTGTGCTACACCCTGATTCTTTCCAGAGAATCTGAGAATCCTTCGGGTTGGAAGAGACCTTTAAGATCATCGAGTCGGGTTAAAAAGAAGAACCAGTACCCAAACCCCCTTTCTGCTAAAACACACCGAATACTGACCGACTGCGACCCAAAGCACCCCAGGAGTGGGCCCAGGAGTACCCCTGTCTGTCAGGACTAAGATAACTGCCACGCTGGGAAAAATACTCGTACGAGACGTAACGTAAAGCTACTGGAGAGAGTGCAGGGCAGAGCCACTTAGGATGATGGAGGGAGTGGAGCATCTCCCTTGTGAGGAGAGGCTGAGAGAGCTGGAGCTTTTTAGCCTGGAGAAGAGGAGACTGAGGGGTGACCTTATTAATGTCTATAAACATGTAAAGGGCAGGTGTTGGGAGGAAGGAGCCAGGCTCAGCTCGGTGACCTCCAGTGACAGGACAAGGGATAATTAATGGGTACAAGCTGGAGCAGAGGAGGTTTTGGGTAAATATAAGGAAAAACTTTTTCACTGTGAGGGTGACAGAGCTTGAAACAAGCTGCCCAGAGGGGTTGTGGAGTCTCCTGCTCTGGAGACTTTACGGACCCACCTGGACACGTCCCTGTGTGACCTGCTCTAGGTGACCCTGCTCTGCCAGGGGGGTTGGACGAGACGATCTTTGGAGGTCCCTTCCAACCCCATCCATCCTGTGATTCTGTAAAGAAGGGAACTGCATTTGAATCCCTCAACCTGACATTGTTCTCCCTTCCCCAGCCCAGCCAGCACGGCCGCTGCCACGGTGACACCGCGATCACGGGACCTCTCAAAGAGGCTGAGCACCCCCAGAACACGCTATAAAACAATAAAAAAGAAAGCAGTATAAAAGAGAAAAGCGAGGAAAGCCCCAGCCCACGCTGCTGCACCAGGTACCCGGGAAGATACTCCTTCTGAGGTGCTTATTCTGCCAGCAAAGCAGGACCAGGCAGAGGAGGGTGCGGGATACGGCAGCTCCCGGCGCAGCCAAAGCTGCAGCCCCTGCACCTCCCGGTACCTTCTGGAAGGACCTCCCGCCGCTGCCGGCCCTGCCACGAAGGACTCGGGTTTCTAAGTGTGAGAAAGAGCCGGTGGAGCTTTCGCAGCCTATTAGGGAAGCCGGCCCGGGGCTCGCAAACGAAGCGGGGCTCGCTGCGCGGCGGAGGTCGGCTGGGCAGGCAGCCCGGAGCCCAGCTGGACCCGAGCTCCTCGCAGCAGATCCACCCATGAAAAAGAAACCACCTCACTCCAGTGCAATCCGGGCGTAGCCCTGCGGGGATGTCAACGTTCCTGTGCTTCCCAAATCCCCCTCTTCCCAGATCCTCCTCCTCTTCCCAAATCCTCCTCTTCCCAGATCCTCCTCCTCTTCCCAAATCCTCCTCTTCCCAAATCCTCCTCTTCCCAGATCCTCCTCTTCTTCCCAGACCCTCCCCTGGCAAACGCGGGCTCTGCAGCACGCCGAGGGTGAGGGCAGGGGGCTGTGTTCCACAGAACACGTTTTACCAATCAGGACCCGGTGACAGCCAGCGAAACGGCCCACAAAGCCGCACGCACGTCTCGGGGTTTTACAGACACCCTTCTCCTGGCTGCAGCTCTCCTCAGAACCCCAGGCATTCTGCCTAGGAGGGTTTAGTTAATTCTAGCCCCTTCTTATCCGAGTCATCCCATTTCCCCGTCTAGGTGTGTTTAAAACTTTCTGTTTCATCCCAGGATTTAATGCCGCTGCGGTTTTCCAGACACAAGCTGTGCCATGGCCAATTTCTGCTCCGGGAGGTACAAAACTCTCACAGAATCACACACAGAATCACAGAATGTTCGGGGTTGGAAGGGACCTCCAAAGATCATCCTGTCCAACCCCCCTGCCAGAGCAGGAGCACCTAGAGCAGGTCTCTGGCTTCTCAGAGCTGCCCAGGCAAGGGAGATGGTTTCTGTACCCAACACCCATGTGGGCACCTGGCAGAGCCTGTGAAGGGAGGGAGACCAGAGAAATAGGAACAACAGAGGAGAGGAGAGGAGAGGAGAGGAGAGGAGAGGAGAGGAGAGGAGAGGAGAGGAGAGGAGAGGAGAGGACAGGAAAAGAGGAAAAAAAGAAAAAAGAAAAAAAGAAAAAAAAAAGAAAAAAAAAGAAAAAGAAAAAAGAAAAAAGGAAAAGGGAGAAAAAAGAGAAAGAGATAAAAAGAAGAAAAAGGAAAAGAAAAAAAAAAGAAAAATAAGAAAAAAAGAAAAGAGAAAGAAAAAGAGGAAAACAGGGAAAAAGAGGGAAAAGAGAGGGAAAAAGAGGAAAAAAAAAAGAGGAAAAAAAGAGGAGTAAAAAAAGAGGAAAAAAGGAAAAGAGGAAAAGAAAAAGAAAAAAGAAAAAGAAGGAATCATTCTGCCCATTATTAGAAGATCTGCTTCCCACCCCGCGCCATTCCATCACACACCACAAGGTCTCAGACTTGGACTCCCTGGCTGTTTGTGCCCCCAGAACGACTGCTGCAGTGACTCTGGGTGCCAGCGTGTCAGAGCACGGGATGCTCCTTCCTTCTGCATCCCACCTGCGTTGGGAACCAGTCCTGAGGGTCCTTCAGTGCCTGATTTCAACACAGTCTCCGGGAAGCTCTATTTGTCAGTGTTCAGCTTGCCTCTGTTCTGACTGCAGCCTGACAGTCCTACTGAACTTCTCCCCTTACCGCCGGTACCTGCAGAAGGGACAGCCACCCAGCCCACCCCGAGGTACCTCCAAGATGGGGGTCCATTTCACAGAATCACAGACTGGTAGGGGTTGCAAGGGACTCTGAAGATCATCGAGGCCAAACCCCCTGCCAGAGCAGCACCAAAACTCGAGCAGATCCCTCAGAAATGCATCCAGACAGGGCTGGAAAGTCTCCAGAGAAGGAGACTCCATACCAACACCAGCATGTTCCTCTTCTAATTTCTCAGTGAAGTTCCATCAGCCAAGCTCTTCCAGCACCTACTCATCACTTGAATCTGCATCCAAGAACCACCCTGGAGACCGATCCCGCCGTGCCGGCAACGCGGGTGCTGTGCCCGTGGCCATGGACCCCACAGCCGGTCACCGGGGCAGGAGCCGTGCGGGCGCTGGGGTGGCTGCACGGGAAGGGGTGGGCACAGCCCCCGGGACGGAGCAACGGCAGCAGCACCAGGGTGCAGGCTCACCCTCAAACTGCAGCAGCAACACCAGCTCTGCAATCCTCACCTAGGCCATTTTACTCTGCACCCAGCCCCTCTCTGTGCTTTTAGGGCTCTCTGAGGGCCAGAGTTTTGCAGCTGAGCTCAGTGGTCCTCAGCTTCTGGAGGAAGAGGCAGGCACGGAGGATGCCCAGAGGAACCACATCCCAGGGACCCATCCGTTACACCAACGGAGCTCTGGCAGGGCACCAACTGGAAGCCAGGAGGTTCCATCTGAGCAGGAGGAGAAAGTTGTTTGGTGTGAGGATGTGGGATCCTGTGCCAGGCTGGCCAGAGAGGCTGTGGAGTCTCCTTGTCTGGAGAGATTCCCACCCCGGCTGGACACTGCGCTGCTGGGCCCCCTGCTC
>WUAM01000071.1:28074148-28088959 GCA_024336885.1 Actenoides hombroni
GCTGCCCAAGAGAGAGAATAATGATTCCCGAGGGCAAAAGGACACTAACTAGGACTGCCAGCAACATGGGCACTTTTGGTTGCCAGAGAAAATAAAAGAGGCTTCAGTTCTTCCTGATACTAACATAGATGTGGGAAAGGCAACACAAAAAGCTGTAAGGTGGGGGGGGGGGGATGCAGAAAGAATCATGCTTCTTCCATCACAATGGTCCGTCATCTCCTTAGTCAAGACACAGGTTGCTCCTTGCCAGGGAGAAACAATCAGGGACTGTAAGAGGGGAGGGATGAATTTAAGTTCTGTAGTTTCCCAGCTTCATTTTGAGGCTGCATGCTTTTCTTTGTTGTCTCTTTATGGGCTGCTGTGACTAATTGCATAGTCCAGTATGCAAAGTTCTTTGAAGACCTAAAACCAGCGTGGATCCTGCGAAAAACACAAAACATCTCTTCTTCTCTAGTAGTGTCTCTGGGAGAATGCGACATGCTGCACATTCGTAAGGCAAGTGAACACTCAGATTTGAACAGTGGCAATGTACTCATTATCAAATCACTGAAGTGCCCCTGGCTGGAGGGAGCCTATCCTAATCATTAACATTAACTCATTGCCTCAGGAAGGGCTGAAGGCTCTAGTTCCCAATATTTCTGTATTAAGGCTACAACAAGCCCTAACCAAAAGCAAAACAAATCTCTAAGTCACTTGAATATTCTCTCAGAGATGAAAAATCCCTGCAGAAAGAAATATATGCTGTTACATTGCTGCTGCTAGGTGGCAGAAAGTTCTGACAGAAGAGACAAAAGCTTGCTGTATGTAGGAGCTACCAAGTAAAAATCTTCAGCATGGTGCATGGACATTAAACTCCACCTAATTCCCCCATTAAAAACGTTTCTCTTGTGTTTCATTGGTTTCTCTAATCAATAACATTTTGCCAGACTTTCATGTTCTTCTGGGACAAATTCCAGGACTTTGTCAGCTGCTGTGCTGATGGGGACCCGACAGCCCAGCAAGTTATGCTGCATCATGCACAGAGAGTAATTAAAGAAGAGTTTAAGACCAAATAAACTTTGCAAATATCATCGCTGGGTTTAAATTACATGCTTGGTGAATTTAGCTCTTTTTGTTAGATCTAATCTAAAGAGGATTTTTTTTTCTCTCTCCTTCCTGAAGGACTCATTTGCCCCTGCTGCTTATTACTCATCGAAAGTCATCATTTTCTATCTGTGACATCCTGATAGGCTGTTGCCATGGAAAAGATTATGAAGCTGAAAAAATGCAAGTTGATTTGCATTAAGAAGTGAGTTTCAAAGAGTGCAACTTTTCTTCACAGAGGGACTTAAGACACATTTGATCAAGCAAAGATAATGTTACAAGGGAAAAAGAAAAGATTTCCTTGAGAGAGGCCTTTTGCTTTTTTAAATAGTGTGATGATTGGTATCACAGACCCAATTATAAAATCAATTTATTAAAAATATTCTTTTCAAACACTTCCTAACACTCCTTTCCTGGATGTTCTTCTCCAGTATATCTTTCTCTTCTACTGAGCTCTAGAATAATAAATTTCCTACTGGCCAAATATCGAACCCATGTGACTCAGCATAGCTCCGTTAACTTCAGGGTAGTTTACACCACTCTGTCATCAAAGGATCTGAATCTCTGCTTCAGAGCAGAAAGAACAAGGTACAACAGGAAAAGGAACCTCTCTCTGCAAAAAGGATCATTGGAGGAAAGTCAGCCCTAGATATACTAACAACTAAGTGTAGCTAACAGCTGCACTGCTTCATGGCATTTACAGCCTACAAAACATCAACTGTTAATTGATTGGAGCACGAGATAAAAGCCAGTCTTAATTAAACCTAACAAAATTCACGTATCTTCATTCGGGATGAAAGCATCCTCGTACCTCTGAGCTCTCTGTTGGCAATATACAGCACTCCAGATGTCAGGTTTAACAACAGAAAATTCTGCTGGGGTGAGGAAGGGAACAATTTATTACCCCTAAGTGTAGGAATTGCATGGGGATGCTCTCCTGCTTTTCTGCTTATGCTTTTCTGAGAAAGGAGAGGAAAGGAGAGGAAAGGAGAGAAGAGAAAAGAAAAACCTAGTTATCTTTGGAGCCTACCTGGCCAGCTAGTTTTCTGTTCTTTGATCTACCACAGGTTTTTCATCCTGAAACTGAGTACATCACTCAGGCCCAGAATATCCAAAGATGCCTCCAGAATTCAAAGGGACAAACCCTGTGATGGCTCCTTCCACCTCTACAGATAACAGTCTGTCTGCAAGATTACGCTAGGTAGCAGCCTGTGTATTAAAAGTGGTACCTATACATAAGAGCAGCTGCACCCTACTATATATATTTGATTGGTAACAGCTTACGGTGTCCTACTCTTGTGGTGAACCTGATCTCCAGTGGCACAGGCTGCTGTCTTAGCTGAGATTCTCCTTCTGGACAAATGCCACCTACCAGTTAGTTCAGGGAGGATGAAGCCCAGGAAGATGTAGGTAGCCCTTGCTAACCTGCCTCTTCTGGCAGCTGTCTCTCTGAGGCTTCAGGAGTTTGCAAAACTTCTTAATTCAGCCTTCGTTGTTGTTGTGACTTTAACACATACAGCAGTGATCAGCTCTACCACATATTTATTCATTCACAGAACGCTAAAAAGTGATGAATTTCAAACCTCAGTGGCTTAATTATTTTTTTTTCTAGTGCTTTTCTCCCTTTCATCATTTTTGTTCATTAAAACTATTATTACTTAATGATAATATTAAAGCATGACAAAACATTAATCTTACAACAGTTTCCCTACGAATATAATAAATTAGCTCATAATAGACTCAGACCATTTTCAAATTAAATAGCATATTACAACACCTCTTACTGAATTCATCATTATACTACTGTTAATTGGTTAACATCAAGTAGTGTCGAATTTGCCTGTTAAGCTTAAACAATAACCTTTATCTGTATTATTGACCTTACCTTGTGATGTCCTATAGCTTGTATTTCTTCCACCATTTGGGGGATCTACCTAGAATGCTTGCATTACCAAGTCAGTGGCTATATTTCTTCAGGAGATTATAATCTATACTCTGAGATACTTACATTGAGTAGAGAGGAGACAGGCAATATTTCCGGGGGACTTCAGAAATATTTCTATAAACTGGATGTGTATTAATGAAGCAGTGGAAAGCTGTAGATTCTGGGCTTACATTTTGCCACCAGGTTCAAAGGCATAGTCAAGGAAATCAAAAGAACATTACACCCAAGAGCAACAGGGTTGAATCTCAAGAGAGGAAAGTCCCCATGGCCTTGAACTGGTATGAAGTACGTCTGTTGGCTGTTTTACCCATGAGAATAGCATGGATCCTCAACTCTGCTGAGTCCACTCACTCCCCAGAGCTAGAAAACAGAGCATCACCTGTACCCAGGGTATCTTGTTGCAGGCTGTCACACAGCTGCATGTCACAATGTGTCTACTAGCACATAAAAGCTGCATTAAAAAAAGAGGTATCTCAGGACATCTAAAATCAGTGACTGTTTTTTACTTGCTTTGCACTGGTGGAGAGGATCATGGTCTTCAGTGCAGTCATCTGACAGTAAAAACACTTTTCAAAGGATGGGCTCAGTTTGGAAGCCATTAATAAAGCAAGCAACCTGTTTACTTGTGTAAGGGTTTGCATTAGGGAGAAAGACGCATGCAGAACTAAGTAAATATTTTTTAATACATAAAACATTTTACCCTCTCTGCAAGCCTGTACCAATCCTGAAAGCTAACCATCATGCATTTTGAAAATGAAAAATCCCTCCAGAGCTGAAATGAGGTGGTAAAAAGAAGGAGGATAGGAGGGGGAGTCAAGATTTGAAGGTGTATTTTTCTTTCTCCACCTTGCTTACCATTTTCTACTGCAATTATCACAAGAATGGTAGATAAAGATGTCTAATAAAATGTAAAGAGTTTATTTGATCTGCTAATCACATGCTTAATGCTTGTCAAAGCAAAGAAATTCAACCTCCACTATTCAAGTTCCTAATTCCTCCCCTGCCTGCAGTGGCAATGTGGCTACTGCAGCACCTAGGAGTGCTATTATAAAGTCTAAACTCCTCCTTCTGAAGTCAATGCAAGTAGGGATTTTGCCTGCTGTTTTTTTAGCCTCTCATCATTATAAAAGAGAAGAATAGATAACCACAAAACTGAAAGTTGGGTTGTTGCCTGAATATTTTTTGCTACACTTTATTTAAAAGTGTTTTGAGAGTATATTGCCTGTTTAATCATTGTAACAAGCTGGAATATTTGCCTGAACATGCTACTTTAGCCACATTTCTCTTACAAGTGCTCCAACAAGAATTTAGTGCTGTTTCTCTATTTAGTCCTTTTATCAAGCATTAAAATTGTTAAATGTTCTAATAAGCTATGTTACTTTACTCCAACCTGCTCCAACACCATAGGTCTCTGTGTGCAGCTTAGTTTCAGCCTCTATCCACATTTCACCTGCTTAATTTAGGCTGGAACAGCTGCAAATTGTTTTGAGCTTGTGCTGATGCTGGTCAAAAAATGTGAGTGTCATTAAAATTAAAAAAAAAACAAAACCAAAACAACTGAAAAAAATATAAAAGTTCTTTCTTCACATATTTTTAAATTCAGGTCAGTTTTCCAATAAGAAATCAAACATCTTTTGTTAAAAAAGTACTAGAAATGTGTAGGATTAAACATTTAACTCCTTTTGGCTTAACAGATATGCTGAATTTGATGTGAGCTCCTGTAGTTTTTACAATTTTGAAACAGCATTTTACATAAATAAAAATCTATTCTTCTAATTATATCAAAATGTAGAAATTAGTTCCAGGTTGCTGGTCTTTTAGAAAAGAAAGATGTAGTGAGTTGGACCCAGAAAATAATTTTCCCTTTGTATATTATGTCTGTGAAACCTGCACAAGAATGCTGCTAATGGCTCCAGCATTCTCAGTTCTTAAAAACTGTTGACAAATTGAAGAACTTGTAAAAAGAAGCCAGAGGAATTAGATTAGGTTTGCAGAAAGTGCCTTACACTGAGAAACATGAATATATGAGTTTGTTTAGCTTACCAGATACAAGACTGAAAGGTAGTTTGATTAGAGCATACAAATATCTTAAAAAGGGGGGGGAAAATGGGTTGCACAAAGCTGCTTAATCTAGCAGGAAAAGGGAAAACCCAAGTCAAGAGCTGTAATTTGAGTATAATAGAAAGCAGTAAAAGAGGAATAGATCCTCCACCCCTTTAAAGTCTATATCAAAGCTGGTTGCTCTTTCAGCAGACAAGCCTTAGCTAAGACAAGCTGTTTTAAACCCTAACAAGTTATTAGGCTCTATATTGGGGTAACCGAAGGCCAGTAGTATTCAAGAAAAACTCTGAGAAATTTCTCAACTAATGAAGTCTTACTAATAGAGCAGAAAGCAAGACTAGACTGAACAGCCTGCAGAGGACATCAGTGTGGGCTTTGTGCCAGTGTGGCAGAGGTAGTGACACAAATGGGAAAGGCAAAGGGCTTACAATGTGTTGGGCTGCAGCTTGCTCCAAGATCCTTGGTCTGAGAATCCCTTGCTCTCAACCTCTACAGAAAACGGGCCAAAATATTGCTAATTTGTGAGGTCAGTGCATAATAGCTTTAACTGTAATAAAAATGTTTAATAATGACAACATTCAGCACTTAGAACGAATTTCATCAGTATCGTTCTGCACAACTCAAGGTTAAGCACATCCAGAAACGGTGTTTAAATTGCTGAGTCATCAAAAATCTGTTGACTCCAGTTCCTCCAACAGTATCAGCTATCCCAAGTGAAGGCCTTTCCCGCTGATTGTACCAACAGGGAGTAAATGTAGAAATATATAATAGGTATTTTAAACATTTTTCTTGGTATCATATTCCCTTCTTCCCCTCCAATCTTGACAACCGAAAACCAACAACAACAGCCATGTGTTATGCTATGGGCAAGATTTTGTGCAGCTGGCTCCCAGAGCAGAACATCAGGTCTAACAGACATATTTTAAAGGCAGGCCCTAAAGAAAAATACCAAAAGAAACAAGATCATTTTGCAACATACCCCAAGAGAGTGAAGTCTTTCAAAGATCCCATCTACATCGAGCTGCATATGGGCCAGAAAGGTAAACACTGAAGGTAAGGTTACTGATTTCTTCAAATCAATCTCTATCATGGAACTTGGTAGGAAAAAAGGTTGTAAAACTAGGTTCACTTCTGCACAGAGTGACTTCATATACACATATACAAAATGTGTGCCCACTTACTGAAAAAAAATGTTTCAGCATTTAGCCAGAAGGATGCACTTCCAGAGAGAAGATGTTTTATTCAGAGGACTTTTATTAGAATGAAAATAAAATAAGATATAAATAATCAGAACTACATGGCATTGAAATCAAGATTCCCAACATTAAAAGAAGTAACTGTTAGTCACTTTATACTGGAATACGCTGACCACTTGATGAACTGCAGGAATGACTAAGCTTGTACTGATTTTTTCAAATCTCATAAGCCATTTAGTGCTTTAACAGAAACCTCAGTTTTACTTTCTTTGATTTTTTTTTTTAGGCAAAGAGCTCTGAGTCCTGCAAGTAAAGTAAGGAAAGCATAGACACCATAAGCATAGACAACATGCCTCCATTGCTCTCTTCTTCCCTGTTCACACCCCTTTCACAGGATCTTTTACACCTTCCAGTGATAAAAGCTATCAAGGCAGGAGAGAATGTGAGGTTGTGACTCCCAGCCCTTCAGAAACTGGAGACAATTAATATACAAATTATTGTATATTAATTTAATTACATCAATTAGAAGGGGCAGTATTGGCCCCAATATATAGACAAGGCAGAAAAAAACCAAGTCAGCATCTAAATGGTATATAGGGAACATTCTGATTCATGAACACATTTGTAATTAGCTCTGGATATCAGTATTTGCAATTGGCATTTCTAAGACTTGAGAAATGAAAGCCAACTGCAAAAATTCTAAAAAGGGCTTCTCTCTCTGCCAGCAAAGCTCATGAGAGGTGCCACACAAAAACTTCTAACTAAAGATATTGAAAAATATGAAAATAAATAATAATGACACATACTATATACTGCCTTGGTGAACCATGCTGCTATTTATTCCAAAATAATTTAAAATAGTTGGGATGAGTTGGTCCTGGTCGGAAGCCAGGTGCTCACCAAAGCCTCTCTATCACTCCCCCTCCTCAGCTAGACAGGGGAGGCAAAATAAAACAAGAGGCTCCTGGATTGAGGTAAGGACAGGGAAATGACTCACCAATTACCATCATGGGCAAGATAGACTCGAGTTGGGGAAAATCTGTTTAATTTATTACCAATGAAATCAAAGTAGGATAATGAGAAGTAAAAAGTAAATCTTAAAAAAACTTCCCCCCACCCTTCCCTTCTTCCCAGACTCAGCTTTATTCCCAGTTTCTCTAACTCCTCCCTGCCAGTGACACAGAGGAGTGTGGGTTATGGTCAGTTCATCACACGTTGCCTCTGCCACTTCTTCCTCCTCACAGGGGAGGACTCCTCACACTCCTTCCCTGCTCCAGCCTGGGGTCCCTCGCACAGGTCCTGCCAGGAGCCTGCCCCAGCACGGGCTTCTCACAGTGTCCCAGCCTCCTTTAGGCATCCACCAGCTCTGGTGGGGGGATCTCCATGGGCTGCAGGTGGATTTCTGCTCCACTGGCAACCTCCATGGGCTGCATGGCAACAGCCTGCCTCACCATGGTCTTCATCATGGCTGCAGGGAAATCTCTAAGATCACCAATCATCGACCCCCACCTCCTCCAAAGCAAACAAACAAAACAAACAAAACTGAAACAAAAACAAGCTCAATAAAAAACACATCAAACACCTGACCACCCCACTGAAGCATGTCTTGAAGTGCCTCTTCTACACAGTTTTTTAATACCTCCAGGTATGGTGACTCCACCACCTCCCTGGGCAACCTGATCCAGTGCCTGACTACTCTTTGAGTAAAGAAATCCTCCACAATATATAATCAAAACCTCCCCTGGTGCAACTTCAGGCCATTGCTGATGGGCTCAGCCTTGGTCAGTGGTAGATCCATCTTAGAGCCAACTGGTGTTGGCTCTGTAAGACACAGGGGAAGATTCTGGCAGCTTCTCACAGAAGTCACCCCTGTAGCCCTCCTGCTACCAAAACCCTGACATGCAAACCCAATACACATTTACCAGCAATCAACCCCAAACTTTTTATTTATTGGTTTAATAAAAAGAAAATTGGTAGATATTCTTCAAAGGCCATGTCTGATGACAAAAGTGTACATCCATCATCATTATGAATGCATCATTTTCAAGATTTTTTCAAGTTATATTTACCATAAGGTAGACATTCTTTGCCATCTTCTCCCCAAAAGAAAGAACATTTTAAACAGTAGCTGTATGGCTACATGTCAAATCTATGAAAAAAAATAAATAAATTCAAGTTCTTACTCAGGATTAGGAAAAAAAAATAAATTTGAAATATACATACAGTTTGTATATAACACAAAATAGATATATAATAGAAATACACTCTTTTTAAGCACAAAATGTGTGCACTATGTATATATTAGAGAAGAAGAAAACACTCATCCCTATTTTATTTGTAATCCCTTCAATCTGCTAATACAGCACAGGCTGATAAAGCCACCTTAATTTTAGCTAAATATCATTCTAGCTTTGGAAAACAGCTTAAACACGTCTCTAACTGCTTTCACAACATTGTAATATATGGAAGTATCTTCTCTGTAAAGGAAATGTGTTGAATTGCTGCAGCTGAAGATCTTGTCCATTGCCTTTAGACCCTCACTCATCCACCTGTAGCACGTAGGAACAGGTCTAGTTTCAATTCTTCTGATCAGAGCTGATTGTTTAGCAAGTGTTCCTTTGTCAACCATCTATCAGAGATACCAAGCATCTAAATGACATCATCGTTTTTTGTAGACTGATCAGATCTCTACCTGCAACTGTAGTCTTTTTCCCTTCGTCCCACTCGGTCCTTGACAGAAGTCTTATGTTTGCTAAAGACCTGTTAGACCTACTGTTCCCATTGAAACAGAAATATCAAAGTGTCTTCAGAGGATGACAACATAAGAACAAAAAAGGACATTTTTTGGTTTAGTTTTTTCAAAACGCAGTGTAATTTCACATGGAAGCCCCAGGATCTGTACCCGTATTTTCATTTCTCACTAGGGGATACACAAACCCTATTTTACTGTTGTTTTTTAAATGCAAATTTAAATGCAAAACAGAAACTTTTCATTTTGCAGGCAGAAGAGAAACCTTTGGTTTTCATTGACGTTTTAGAAGAGCTTCATTTTGAGAAGCTAATTTTATTGTTTTCCCACGGGTTTTAGGTAAACTAATTTTCATTTTGCTGCTTGATTTATCTAAGGGGTGACAATGTCATTTCTGGATAGTGTTACTGAGAAAAGGAATTTAGAGATGATGTGGGTTAGTCCCAGTTTTTGCAGAGGTATCCCAGTTTTGGCAGTTCCAGCTCATCTACACTTAAGTTGCACTACCAGGACATTAAAGAAAACACCAAAAAGAACCTGTATGCCTGGTGCAATGAGCACATACAATCTGTTGTCTATCATCACCACTACAGCAACAAAAAAGTACATTTCAGCTACATGAGGTTTATGACTGACAGATAAGTTGTTTTTATAATACATCAAATACTTTTTGTAACTGCTGGATCTCAAAATTCAGAGAGAGAGAGAGACACTACATTTTCACTAAGGACTTCACTACTATTTCTTTCACTTTCAGTGAAATCAGAAATTAGTTATGAAAAAGTAGATTATCTGAAGACAAAATCACCTGAATTTGCTCCATCTTTAAACTTGATACCATGCCCTTAAGATGCCCATTTCTTCTTTGTCTTGCACTGTTCCATAGCACAAACAGAACCAGATCAGATGTACAAGGAACCGCAGAAATGCCATCATATATGGGCTACAGGTTTCTCTACACTTGTTGCATCACCTCTCTGCCCACAAGTCTTGTGAGTGTGAATCTTGTGTAATGAATACTAAAATATGCTAGAAAGAAGGTACCAATGGTTCAGTCCGTATAATCATCATGTATAATTTCTCTATGCAGTCAGTTCATAAGACTCAAAGCATTCCTGAGGTGGTACAGGTATTTTTCAGATTCTTCATATCACAGATTTATTTTTTTCAGCATGAAATTTTAAAAATCTTCCACAGTGCTATGCCCATCCATGGCTCTTAACAGAAAATTAACAGGTCAATAAAGTTTATGCATGACTTATTGACGCCGACTATCTAAAGGAAAACAAATATTGTAATCAGTTCTCATTCGGAAAGCATCTCTAAGTTAGTGTTGCATGAAATAAGACTTGCTCATATTGTAATAAATGGAGCTGTGAAAAATACTTCCTTTAATTCAAAACCAGGCCAGTTTCAGCATCTCGGGTTTGAGAAAAAAAAGCCTACATTTTTGGCACTAAACATTGCATATCTGAAAAATTCAGGTTTCTTATACATTTTTTTATTTGCTTTCCATTTAAAAATGTGGGGAAGATGGAATGCAGGCAAAGCACTGATTTCTCTTGCATTGATGTCACGGTTTAGGGTCAGGGCAGCCCGCTAGAACTATAACAGACACTCTCTGTTAACCCTCCTCCCTCCCCCAAGAGGAAAAGACAAAAATCTATTAGAAAAGAAAACTAGAACAGCTTTAATGAAAATAATAATAAAATGAAATACATACAAATATATACAAACCCAGTATCAAACCAAACACTCCTGATGGCAACTAAGTCACCTTCACCACCAGTGCTGTGGAGCAGACACTGGGGACGTCCCAGGCTGAACTCAATTCAAATTTATGTTGAGCATCATTGTAATTGCTCAAATTACACATGACTTTAATCACTTCATCGAATCAGGTCTTTAATGCTTTACCAAGATTGTATCAAGCAGTACCACTATGGTCATGATCAAGGGAGGAAGGTATTTTCCTGGTCGCCTGTTTTCTTCCCATATAACTGGGTAACATCACGATCAGGTGGTTCTGCCAGGTGTATTAGAAACATAGCAGAGGAACATAAATTCAGCTTATCAGAACTCGTGAAGCCTTTATGAAATATTAAATTAATACCAATTCTGTGTAAACAAAAACATATCAGTTGTCTTTAGATCAATCTCCTGGCTAAAAGAAACTAAAGCAAAGAAACACTATCACTGAAAAAATAACCAGTCTTCTGAAATTCCTAATAAGTTCTCAATAAATCCAGGTTCATCTTTCATAGTATAATAGCTTAAACAACCCTTGAAACTATATTAAACACATTTCTTATGCATTTGGCAGTTGAAGTAACACTTGCTGTAGGTATTTTTAACAAAATCAAATGGATAAATATAAGGCTCTTCTTATTTGAGGGGGTTAGTGGTGTTTTTCACTTAAAATATATTTTCCAGTAAAAACCAAGGAAAAAAAAAAATCAACTTATAAGCCTGAGACATAGACTGGCAGAGGAACTCCATCCATAAATATCCTCTGAGCAGGAAAAGCATTCTCTAAATAAACAAACAATAACTCAGTACTGTCAGGCAACATAACAAGGGACAACAGCCATAAATTGCAACTGGGAAGGTTCAGACTGGACAACAGCAAAAACTATTTTACAATAGGATTAGGGAGTACTGGAACAGGCTGTCCCACAAGACAGGGATTGTTTATCATGTAATTAAATGATGACCTGTGGAATATATTGTTCATCCCTGGGAGGATGGGTGAGGTACAGGAAGCCTAGATGAGAAATAGCTGCTCGAGTTGCATAAGGCAAAGGCAGGGGCTGGGAGAAGAAAGATCCACCCACTGTAAGTGAAGATCAGGTTCAAGATCATCTAAAGTCCATGGGACCACAGAATCACAAGATCACAGAATACTCACAGTTGGAAAAGACCTCTAAGATCACTGCATCCAACTGTCGACAAAAAAAAGACCAAAACAAACAACAAACAAACAAAAAGACACACCAAAGACCTACTACATAGCTTTGGAAAAAAAAAACACAACTCACCCAAAACCCCAAAAGCACTGTGATTTATAACTGTTTTATTAGAAAACAATCCATTTTTGATGATGCAAAGCAATATTACTTGGATAAGATTCTTATTTGTAGGAGAAAAAAAAAAAAGAACACAAGAATTTTAGATTGCTCAAATGTTGGGGTAAGAGAGTGGAAAACAAAGGAGAACAGAATATAGTAAGAAAAATCTAAGGGGTAGAAGAGCAAACAAAGAACAAACAAATGAATTGCCTGTAACAGAAGCAATATAACAGGGAGAGAAGTCAAGAAAAATGCACAGTATTTGGAGGCCAACACTTGACATGCATTTCCCAAGAAGAGACTTTTTAAGTAAGCAATGAAGAGATTCCTTTGAGTATAAATTCAGTTTGGTATCTTAGCATCTCACTTCTCTATCTAAACCAGTATTGAGGGTGTGTTAACTCCCAGGTTCAAAGCAAATGACACTCTTGAGTTAAGATCTTACTCAGTTTCTCAGATTGTAGGAGTTTCCCAGACAGCTCAAAAGGTACAACAAAGAGGTGAATTGCCTGTGGACACATCCACAGAAGAAGCTAGTGTCAGAGTATAGGCTTTTAGTGGCATAACCACAACTGGAGACCAATATCTTTTTTCTCTTTAGTGTCTGAAATACCTAAGTGTTGATGTGTGCAAAAAGAAAAAGCATTTTTGGCCTTAGTCTACAAGTGTAAAAGGTTTCACATCTTTATTTATGGGAGGCCAGCATTAGAGAAAATTGACCATAAACCACTTATTGCTGTTGCCAGGAAAGGCCTGACAAACACTCCCACTGAGAACAGAGAGCTTTTTTCTTCTGCTCCAAGCATAGGAGTTGCAAATGGAACACAAACCTGGAAAGATCTGTGGCTGTAGGCTCACCCTCTAGAGCATTTCAGCAAGACAAAGCAGCTGAACGAAGTCCAGAAGTAAATGAAATACATGTCAGTCCGAGGCAAAAGAAACGCGTACACATCAAACAGCACCTGTCCAGTCTCAGGTAAAACACAAATGGCAATTGTCAGAGCTATGGCTAAGAATGGAGAGAGTAAGGAAGGCTATGATCACAGGCCTATTAGCAGTCTGAAGGACAGCAGCTGGCAATAACTGAGGTTTTATTAAAGGGCACAAGATGACAATTCCTAGAGGGGTAATGTTTAAAGACCGACGGGACATAAGATGTTTCTTCCTCACTGGGGTAGGCCAAAAGCTCCATTAACCTATGGCTCAAGATGGCCGCTAACACATGGTTAGCAAAGAGCTGGCACACCCTACCTTCACATTGTCAGACCTACAGTAACTTAGGAACCTGTGTGGAGGGAGGCTGTAACTAGATCACCATGTTTGAGTCCAGATAGTGATTCTATTCATCATTAATCTAGCCATTTCATTTTCATGTCGTTCATACTTTGCAACTTCCTCCACACAGTGAGTTCTGTCTGTTTGAGGATCTTGAAAGGCTGATATTTTCAAGCCTGATAGCTTCATTTGTTACCTCCATCCCCTTGGATTATGAAGGTAAGTGAATAACCATTCCTTATGTACCATTTTATCAGCTTTCAAAACACCACATCTTAACATAGAGCCCCTTGGTCATGCCCCTCTTTTCCACGATGAATTGTAATAGTTTATTCAATTAATCTCACACTTCTGATCATCTCTGCTGCTCTTGTCTATGCCTTTTTTGTTATATTAGCTCCTTTCCAAGGCAGGATAAAAAGAAAGCCATATTATGTTCATGATGCAAGAAAATGAATTATTTATACAGTGGTATACCACTTTCAGTTCTGCTCACTGTTCCTTTACTAACAGTCTCTCACAGTCTGCGTGCTTTTCATCACCACATTTGAACACTGACTGGCTTCCATTCTTCCATGACAAATCATTCAAATGCCACCACTGAGGACACAAAATTATTTTGCATTTACTAAATCACTTTTGTATGAAAGTAATCTACTAGTTTAAAAAAAAAATATCTAAACCAGCCAAACAAGATAGAAGAAAGGCCAGCTCTCCTCCCTTGTTGGCCAAAATAATATTACAGTAGTCTCAAAGTTGAATTGAAGAAAATCAGTGCTGGATCTCTTAAAAAAAAAAATAAATAATTAAACAAAACAAATACCACTGAAATAGTGCGATTACCTCAAGACCAAAGAACCTTGAAACAAAGTAGATTTCTATTTTGGGCTGAAATAAACCCACCTCAAAATGATAGCAGCCCTTAGATCATTAGGTGAACTCTCCCAGCATAACCTTGCCAGAATATTGTATATCTAGATGAGTATTTTGTCATATAAAATCCATTTCCTGTAGACATGGCTGTTTTCTGACAGTGGGTGAGGATGGTGAGAATTCAGACATGTAAAGGTCTCCCTGTTTCACACAGGTTGGTTCATCCCTGAAAAACAGAATCTGCTGAAGTCTCTTAATATGGCATGAACATGCTTGTTTCATAGCTTGTTCAGAGACTTAGTAACCCAATCTGAAATTATTTTGTTAATAAGGACTGTGTATCTGACCTGCATTTTAATGGTCTGGTTTCCTACCATATATTTATGAGTTTTAATTTTTCATCATTCCTGGGTTTCTTTTCTTTTTTTTCCTCCTTTCCTTCCACCCCCCCCCCAACCCCCCAACCCAGCCATAATCCAAAATCTTTTCTATAAGCAGAAAAACTCAAATCCCTTTACATTAGTCTTCATACTTTGGGGGAAAAAGAAAAAGGAAGGGGGT
>WUAM01000071.1:28103007-28117390 GCA_024336885.1 Actenoides hombroni
TGTCCCTGCCCATGGCAGGGGAGTTGGAACTAGATGATCTTTAAGGTCCCTTCCAACCCTGACAATTCTATGATTCTCTGGGTCACTTTTCCAGCAGCGTCACCAACCCCAGGTATGTACTATTGGCCTCTGGATCTTCAAGACCTATTGATCAAGCAAAGTATTTCTCAGCAGTGTAAAAGGCACTCATCTACATTTAGGGTTTGATTTGTGTGGTAGCACAAGTGACAGCTGAGCTACAGTTAAGGTCATGGATGACTGAGTCTTTCAGAGAACTCATACAGATGGCTTCTTCACCAGCTGAGTGTGATGAATGAGTATGGCGTCTCTTAGACTATAGACACAACAGTTGGTTAGGATGATAGCCATATGCTTTGAGTGTGCTAGCTTGGTAGGATCTCTATCTAGCCTTAAGCAGAATTTAGTGATTTTTGCTGCAGATGGATGATGCAGGCTTTGAGGCAGTGTCTGTTCTTCTGCCTCAGGCTGGGCAGTTCCTTACAGGGAGATCAGGGGGACCAGTCATACAGGAAGGCACCTGTTGGCATGACTGAGGCAGAACTCTTAATGCAAGTTGTTTTTTGCAGCCCTTCAAAACAGGTTCTTAGGGACATCTGCAAAGATGGAATTGATGAGCCTCTGCTTGGCATACGGAATACATTACAGAAACAAGTTCCATACCTCAGTATGGGGATGTGCAAAGGATTTGAAGGCAGTAAAGGGAGGGAAATCTTGTTTTTCTTCCACCCACAAAAGAATTATTGAGCTCAGGAAGACTGCATGACCAAAACCTGTAGGGTTTCTGCAGACGGCATTCTATTTTTCAAGAGCAATTAAAATGTTTCAGAACCCAGTTCCTTACCCGCAGTTGAATACTGCATTGTAATAGGCTTAGCTGCATCTGTTCAGCTCAGATCCTTGACCCAAAGTGAATGCCTTTCTTGCCCCTGCTTTTGTGATGAATATTTGATTATCAGCTCAGTTGTTTGGCTTACTTCCTCTGTACTTGCCTTGTAAACATCGCTGAAAATCCTTTTTCTTGTCACTCAACAGTTACAAATGTGGCATTTGGCTTCGTAAAGACCCATGAAAATCTGAATGCACTTTGTGCAACTTGGTGGTCTATACATGGTACAAAGGAACTACCTAATTATTCTACATAAAAGTCACTTTCCACCAATGCAAATACAAAATTCTCTTTTTAGCCCATATTATAAATTAAAGTAGGCATTTTCCAAATGTGAGCTACTCTTCATGCTCTAATTTTAAAGACCCCCCTCAACACATATTTGTACTGTAATTAAAATATTCTTAATTGAATGTCTAATTCTGGGTGAAGATGAAAAGGAAAAAGAACTATCTGCCAAAACCAACTTCTAGGATTTCTTTCAAGTGACCCATTTATCTTGATAATTCTTGAGAGTACAGCACTTCCAAAGAAAGGATAAAAATATTAATAGTTTGGATGACCATATGGGCATCCAGAATTCCACTGGGATTGAAATGTATTGTGCCGAATGCATATTTACATAAACATCAAGGATTTTATAGTCAGAAAGCTCAGACTTGTAAAGATTTATAAGCATGCTTAGTGTATTCATCACGTTGAGCAAGTAGTCTCTCAGAAAGTCCGTGGACTAGTTGCATTCATAAAAATAATCACATGTTTATATCTTTTATGCCTGAGTTTCCAATGGATTTTGCTGCATGGATCCAGCACTTGTATAGAATGCCACAGACAGTAATGGATCCCATGCAGGTACATTGCCTGAGTGAAGGCAGGAGACATATTGCACTGAGAAAGTGAGGAAGAATGAGGCAATCACTTGGGAACTCCCTCCTCCACTTTGTACGTAAAAACACAAATACACGTGATATTTCTAATATAGATATGTAAATGTTCCTTAGCAGCACATATACTGCACTAGTAACATGTTCATGGAAAATTATTTTTGTGTTTAATGACACATTTAAAATGTTTTACCCCATTATTTTGCCAAAAGAAACCAAACAAATCAGTAACAACCAGTAGGAAAAAATTTAAGTGAAAAGAATTATCCAAGTAAGTTATTTACTTTGTTCCTTGAATTTCTTGTGGTATTTTAAATGCAAGGTGGAGGAGTGAGTATTGCACAATTTTGTTTTACCCTCTATGAAATAGATTCTTCTTTTACATTTTCACAGATGACATTTTAGGGTTTTTGTACCCTCAGTTGCTCACAGCTTTGTCATAAAATGTCTTTGCAATAACCCCATAGGAGCGCCAGCTGGTAGCAGAGCGTAGGCTGCACTCTGCATGATGTGGCCCAGGTGCCTAACAGCAGCCTCCAGAGATGGAGGCTCCACTGACCTAGCATCTAAAATCTTTTAAGCAATTCATGCAATACTTATCTCATTTTAGAAATCTCAATTCTTGCAGTACCTAAGTGAGGTACCTCTAAACAACCTGTCTGATTATAGTCCTAAATGTTTTTAAACTAATTCTAGAATTTATGTTTTATCTCTGGTCCAGGTGAGTCTTACTGTCATTATTATCTTTTGTTATACTTACTGGGCAAGTTTAAATTAAAAGGAAAAATCTAGAGGCATTTATTACTTTTTTTGAAAATAGGCTCAGCCTGAGTGTGTATTTTTATTTTTACTTGTTTTTATAAAGATCTTCATAAATACAATGGAACTTGACAACATACCATATGGTGCATAAACATTGACTCAGAATACAATCCATTGTCATGAAACTACATCTACAGACCAGTCAACAATCTCTCCTGGGACACATCAGTGAATTCATTTTCTTCAAGATCTGAAGTTCTTCAAAGCTACAGTGCCTGCAGAGCAAAAAATCCCACAGAATGACAGAGGGAGTCCCATCATATAAATCCCAGCCTTATGTTTATAGATGCATAAAAAGATGAAAATGAAACACACGCTCAGTAAGTAAACTTTTCCAAATAAAATGATGCTGATAACAATATGATCTCCAGCTTTTATTCAGTGTGAGGTACGGTAAATACTACCTTAGAAGAGCGGGACAGATTACAAGAGGGTTTCAAAAGATCCTTGCTGGTCTGTCTAACTCTGCTGAAGTCAGTCTCAACTGAAATTAAGTGAGGCATTGCAGCTACAACTGGAAAATCCAATTAAATGCTAGATCCACAAGAAAACCATATTAATCAAGCTTCATTATTAAGGAAAAATTCCTTTTAGTTCTCACAGCCTTCTGACTACTTTTGCCACACTGTCAAGAAAAAGCCTGTACAAGTGACTCCAAATTGTGACTTGATGTTCATGTAAACTGTGATAACCCTCTCAAACATGTATCTTTTAAAAGAGATATAACGTCCCTCCTCTCCCTCACAGCATGACCTACCTTTCTTGCTTTGCAGATGAACCAGAAGCCTTTGCTCAGACTTGTCTCAAGACTCCTAAGCAGTATGGGCAAAACCTGTAGTTTCCTGACAAGAGAGGTCTGGGTGGGCAAGGTGGAATTTCCTGTGCTATAAAAAAGAAGAAGGATGGGTCAGGTGCGGGGCAAAGACAGGGTGCCTGTCAGAGAGCCAGGGTTTCTGTGAAGGCAGTGAGAAGATGAGACGGCTAATACTGCTGTGACCACCTAAGCTCTGCAAGCTGCGAAGTCAGCAGGGGTAAAGCCCACGGGTGCAGCCTGCTGCCCTAGGCAGTGGAGTACTTATACCCTGAACAGGACCTACTCACAACTGTTACAATCCTTTTTGAGAAAAAAACCTACTAATGTCTTCCCTCTGTTTTTTACTTCCTTCTGCCCATATCCCTCCTCTTCCAGATCCTGAGCAGAAGCCTTGCCTGATCTGCCATTACCCTGCAATGGGATAAAGCCCATTCCTTTTGCACATCTGGAATGCATTTTGAATGTGAGGTGTCCCTGCCTGAGCTTCATGGTGGCTATGGTAACAAATCATGTTCTTTAGCTACAAAACATTTCATTTTGAATATGCTAGTCCCTGGAAGATGACATAGTTCCAGGTATCAGTGTAAAGTGGACTCTTGCTTATCCCACAGCTGTTGGGCTATCTCCAATCTGGACATAGACAGGAGAAGCAGCTGTCTGCCTGGAGAAGGTAATATTTATTCCCATTCACAAAGATAAAAAATAATGATAAGCAGGGACCTATGTGCTGTCACTGCTGAAGACAACTTCCTAGTTTCATTATGACTGTGTTACCCATCAACTTGACATTTCATACAGCATTTTGACATCCTAGAAATGGACCCAAAAAAACCCCACTTCCAAAACCAGTTGTTGAAATCAAAGAATTGAATGGGTAATTTCTTTTTCCAACCAGAAAACAATATTTCACCATCTCTCCTTAGAACTGAATGCACCCAGGGGCACATTAGTGGGGTTTGTTTGTTTGTTTTTCTGTTGTTAAAATTGTGTCTGTATTCATAGAGACATGATTGTCTTTAACCTACAAAACAGCTGCAGGTACTGTAAGAGGTGAAAATCTTTCCTCTAATTTATATTTCTTGAGTCTGACATTGCTTCAGCTATACAACACTGGCACCTGTACCTTGTCTTAACTTCACTGATTGTCTTGTCTGAGCATGAAAACACGCTACTAACCAACAGGATGAACATTTTCAAGGTAATTTCAAGCTGCTGTCTAATGAAATCAAATCTGCAAAAGGAAGAGTCTTACAGCCTCTTTCTCTATCTGAGCTGTTAGAGTCTACCTTGTTCTTATCACCTAGCTTCAAAGTGTTTTCTAGAAATACAGAATATATGTGCTTAGCCTTCACAGGACACTTTCAAGCTGAAAGAATAAAGAAGGAATACAGGTGTGTTGACCTCATTTGTCCCACAACTGTTCTAATACAGCAAGGGTCATAAAAGCTGAAAAACAACTTCAGATGCTTTGCATCCCAGCCTCTAGATTTTGGTCTTCAAGCTCAATTGTTACAGTTGAAATTGCCACTCATGACTTATGATCTAATTGTTCTCTGTAAATGTGTTGTGCATTAACAATATGCCTCACTAAGAGGACTCTTATTATTTATTTTCCATTTTCTTCATAATCCACTGATGGGACACGTTTCCAGCTTTGCCAGTCCCTCGCATTTCAGAAGGTATCGTAGATGAAACTGTTCCTCTGCCTAGATTTCTTAATGGCTAAGAAGAACTAGCATTTACTAGAATATAAAATGTATCTTAAGCTTCATCCTGTTGGCAAACTCTTGGCTTGGCAGTTTGTTACAGGTGAATCTTTCCCTTTCAGAGGAGACTCCAAAACCCCTGTCTGTTTTAGTGTTCAATTTGTAATGATGACGTAATAGCAGTTTTTTGTAAGACCTGGGGTATTCTTGGCCATCCTTCCATTATCTGTTGTGGGCCATCTGGTTGTTATCCTTCAAAGGGGAGGATCTTATGCAGCTGGTTTGAATATGATTTTTTTCCCAAGGAAATGAGTTTATGCAGTGATATACCTGCATTGATATTCCATTAATATTGTGAAAGACAAAGATTTCAAGGATTACTGTATTTCTATCTCCTCCCTGACAGTTAGCAGGTCCAGTAGGGAAGTGAGACCCAGATTCATGTCCTCACTAGAGAAAGGATGGGGAGTTATACGATGTCTTTGACCAAGTGATCATCTTGCATGCAGTTCCAGAGTAGTAACTGAGGCGTTTTAGCTGGGAGGGAGCTGGAAGGAGCTGGAATTATTGTGTGCATGAAGGAAGAGTTATGGGGAAAAGACATAACCATAATAAAGCAGTCTTTGTAGTTCTTCACATAATAGCCTCACAGGAAAAAATTATCCATATATAAATTCAATGGACCACTCCACTGCTGAAAGCCTTAGTGATCCAATGGTGCACACTAGTGCAAACGCTGAGTATGGACCTGAGAGTAAGGTATGGCTTTCGTTCACCGTTCTTCAGTGGTGGTCACCAGTAGGTCATTTGGAATCTCTTTAAGATCTAAGCATACCTTCTCTTTAGGTAGGGGGACATCAGTCAGTGTACAAAGAATTAATGACCCTGACCACAACACATGAACACAGGAAGACACTACACACAGCAACTGCATGGGACATCAAGGCACATTTCTCTCACTGTCAGTAGTCACTTCATGCAGTCCCTCAGTTTGAAGACCCTTTCTTAGTTCTCAACAATTCAGACACAGAATTGCAAATATGCAATCAAAAGAGAGCGAGAAAACGCAGAAAATGCAGGAGGGCTTAAAGGAAAGGAAAGCAAATTAAAATACACTGCAGATAAACTCAAATGAAACTGCAGCTTTGCTGTTAGTCCATATTTGTGTGCATTGCAGCTAAAAGTTTTTTCTTACATACCCACTAAATCTGTCCTTTCTTACTTGTGGATCTGCGATATTATTAGCAACTTCTGCATCATACCACTTTGAGATATCAGGATTCCCCTGACAAAACAGATCTTTACTCTACTGTTGAGATTTTTGCCTTTCGAAATTGCCAATAACTGCTACTTCCAAATAGTTAAATTCCCTCTTAGTATGCTTTTGAGGTTATAGTTCAGAAATGAAGGAAATCCTGACAAAAGAAACTTGACATCAGAATAGCTGTGATTAATAGCAGAAAAGAGGATTATACCAAGAAGCTGGAAAGATAGTACTTCCAAGTGGATATGAAGTGGGCTTCATGTCTGACACAAGTGAAATTCTAACCAGAGAAGGTCTAAGAAAAGGAGAAAAAGTGGTATTTTTTCTGAGTTATAGAGCTATGGGTTGCTGGGAAAACACATGAGACTTGAAAGACATGTGCCTGCAAACTTAAATGACTTGCCTTAAAGACCATTAGTCTAGGAAACATTGCTTCCAGGAGAAGCTGAAAAATCCAGCCTTGTGGTAATCTTTCTCTTTGTGGGAGAAAATTGATTAATTGATTAATTTGTATTTGATGTATCATAGAGGGGAAGGAGAAATGGAAAATAAAGAACAATGGCAATAATTACCAGTGCTCAATGTTCAGGTCAATAATGTGATACTGCTTAATAGATAATCTTTAATTAATCCTATGTAGTGGGTCTGGCTGAGCTGCTTTTCCCCATCCAGCCCTCACGCTGCAGCACTGGGAGCTGGAGGGTGTTGATAACACCCCCGTGTTATCACTGCCAGTGCTCACACGGCACCAGAGGCTGGGGGGGCAAGATGGGGGAGGGGATACAGCTGACCTGAGCTGACCAGTGGGATATTCCATACCCTGTGACATCAGCTCAACTCTAAAGGGAGAGGGCAGGAGGAGGATGGGGGGGGCATTCAGCTTTGTCCTCCGAGCAACCGATACGTGTTCTGGAGCCCTGCTTCCTGGACTGGGCCTGACATTGCCTGTGGATGGGAAGTACAGAATCACATCTTTATCTATCATAACCCATGGTTCTTTTCATCTTATTCTCTCCCTGCATGCTGTGCTGACAGAGGTTGGGGGGAGGGATAGAAGGGCTTGGTGGGCACCCGGTGCCCAGCCAGGGTCAACCCACCACACCAGGTAATTGCAAATCATTGACTCAGTCCCTGAACAAGTCCTGACATTTGAAAATGAAATTCAGACGTATGATCTTTTACAGGAAGCTGTAACACAAAGTAACTGGGATCCCAGTCTGGATGGTCAGAAATACAAGATATGAAGAGAAGTGAACCTGCCCTATGAGTCAACGTAAGTACCAAGACTACCCCTGCCAGCTTGCTCTAACCTGAAGTCAAAGGTACAGCTCAGTCACACAAGCAGCACTGAGGCAGGAGAAATCCCCTTATGGCATGTTTTCTGGCAGTAGGGTGCTGTCTGGGGCACTCTGCTCAATAACACTTTCTGGTGCTTTTGCAAGCAATGTTTGAGCTCTCAGCTGTCACTTTTTCTTCACTACTTGGTTTTACCTTAGAACTAGCTGTCTGTCCTCGAGTTTCTTTATTGTCTAGCCCTTTCCAATCCCAGGAGGCTTTTGTTTATTGAACATTACTACCTAATTCTTTAAAATAAAAAAATAAGCCCAATTAAATTATGATGGAGAAATGCGTGCAAGTCAAGTATGACCTTTCAGATGAAAACGGGGTTTAGTTCTTCCCCTCCCTCTTGCGTGTTGTCTTACACTTCAATCTAGGAAAAAATGGACATTCACAACACAGAAAGGAATGGCAAAGAAAACCTGAATTGCATATTGTGATTTTAATTCCATTTAACTAACTCAAGTTTTAAACTTTTCTATCCGTTATTAATGGAATATCAATTATCATAGAATCATAGAATAGTTTGGGTTGGGAGGGACCTTAAAGATCATCTAGTTCCAACTTCCTGACATGGGCAGGGACACCTATCCTGCCACTAGACGAGGTCGCTCAAAGTTCCATCCAACCTGGCCTTGAATGCTTCCAGGGAAGGGGTATCCAAAACTTCTCTAGGAAACCTCTTCCAGTGACTCAACACCCTCAGAGTAAAGAACTTTTCCCTTACATCTAATCTAAATCTAACATCTTTCAGTTTAAGCAATTGACCCTTGTCCTATCACTGCAAGCTCTTGTAAAAAGTCCCTCTCCACCTTTCTTATAGGCCCCCTTTAAGTACTGAAAGACTGCTGTAAGGTCTCCTCGAAGCCTTCTCTTCTTCAGGCTGAACAACCCAAACACTCGCATCCTGTCCTCATAGGAGAGATGTTCCAGACTTCTGATCATCTTCATGACCCTCCTCTGGACTTGTTCTGACACGTCCATGTCCTTCTTGTATTGGAGGCTCCAACACAAGGGACCTGGATGCAGTACTACAGGTGGAGTTCCGTGAGAGCCGAGTAGAGGGGCAGTATCACCTCCCACAAACTGCTGTTCACAATTCTTCTGATGCAGCCCAGGATACAGATGGTGTTCTGGACTGCAAATGCACATTGCCATGTTATGTTGAGCTTCTTGTCAACCAACACCCCGAAATCCTTCTCCTCAAGTCTGATCCAAATCCATTCTCCACCCAGCCTGTGTTTTTGTTTGGGATTGCCCCAACCCACGTGCAGGACCTTGCACTTGGCCTTGTTGATCTTCATGAGGTTGGCATGGGTCCATCTCTCAAGCCTGTCATGGTCCCTCTGGTTAACATCCCCTCCCTCCAGCATGTTGACCTCACCACATAGCTTGGTGTTGTCCACAAACTTGCTGAGGGTGCACTTGATTCCACTGAAGAATTATCTTTAAGTCCTTCAGTAGTTTTAACAACTTAAACTGGCTCATTTGAACTTTCCAGATTTAATAAAAGAAGTTATTTTGTTCTAAGAAATTACTGTGGGATGACCTAATGCTATAGTTGCAAGTAAAGAAAGTGAAATACAAAATACTGCTAGACTTTTAGTAATTAATCTAAGAAAGTAACTGCATGAGGCTAAGATTCAACTTTGCTTTGTGTTTTGGTTTTTTGTGTTTGTATTTGTTTGGGGGTTTTGTTTGATTGTTTGTTTTTTGGGGGTTTTTTTATTTGTTTTAAACCTGAAGTTGGAGCTAGTATCCCTAAGAGAAGTAACTTAGGTTTGGAAAATTTCAGTCATGATAAGGAGAGACAACACCTCATTTTAAACCTGTCCAGGATTTTGTGGGTTTGCGGGCCCAGTAGGAACTCTATTGTTTATTTTGGAAAGGATGGAAATGGAGAAGTGAGAGAGAAAGAGACACTTGTAATAGCCAAGCCCAATGTCCCACATGTGCAGTATGAAGGAGACAGAGCTGAACACAGGAAAAGAGACATACCAACATGACTCTACCATCTGAGAGAAAGGAACAATATAGGTAACTGGTAGGCACAGTAGGCGGTTTTCTTCTGTAAGCAAAATCACCAGAGGGCAAACAAGTCATTTCAAACAGGAGTTTAGACCTAAGTTACATAGTTTAACCACCTTGTTAAAAAGATCTAGACAGAGATCTAGGCAGATCCTATTCTCCCTCTTAGAAGGTGGTGTGTCATGGACCCCCCTGGAGACCTCCACCCCTGACGTAAATGAACACAGCCTTTTGCCTATGAGAAAGGATAGCTGATAAGTATTAATTGCCATGCCCTCCAGAGAGCAACATGTTAGCTTGAACAACAGATAGTAGGGCATATTCAAATTACATGTATGGATATAAACACCTCTGTAGCATCTTCTCTCAGCCCATAAACATGGCATAAATTGGTTTGAATTTCGGTAGGTAGCCATCATCCAAGTTCTCACCTCCATCATGCAGTAGGAAAATCTCTAAGCTGTAGAATGCAGACAACACAGCAATCTCTCTTCATTATCTCTTCTAACAGCACCTTATAGGCATTGGCCTGGACATGCGATAGGAGGAGATCCATCAGGATCCTATCTAAGAGTCTCCTTGGAACAAAAGAGCAGTCAGTGAGGATGACCCTGACAATATTAATTAACCTACCCAGTCTAACTGAATGCTACAATATGTTCATGATTATTAAGAAAAAGATGACAGATTTTCCTCAAATAGCATAAAGAAATAACATACAACAAGAAGTCTGTAGCAGCCTTCACCTTAGCATTTCCAGCTTTGAATGTAGAAACATTCACTTCCCTACTGTGTTGATGGAGAAGCAAGATTTATCCCATTGCTACAGAAACATCAGCCCAGCAAATCTTGGTCCTTCCTCTCAAAGGCATAGCTGGATCTAACTGAAAGAAACTACACTGTCCATTTGACCTTTCTTTCTTGTTGCAGTCCTGCAGGTATGAATCACTGGACAATTACAACAGTAATATTTTAAAGCCAATTTGCACAGATATGAATGGCTACCCCAGGTACAGAACTGATGATGCATTTTGCACATCCAAGGTGATACTGTCTCAGGTAGAAGAAAAACTATTCTTTTTCCATGCAATTCAAGGTGAAAGAGAGAAAAGCAATCCCTAAAATTCTCAGATTTGTAATTCTCAGATGTGAAATCTCTTGGCATTTTTAAATAAATAATCTGCATTTTGAAAATTAAAAAAAAACCCCAACAACAAAACAAACAAACCCTTTAGGCTATTAAAACCTGATTGCACAATTCCTTGGCTCCAGATACTACTAATGTAAGCAACAAGTTTAAGAGATTAATCTCTGACAGCATTATAAAGGATGCACACTGTATGCTTCTCCATAATTCAGTTCATCTTTGGCACTACGTCGTGGCTCTTTAGTAACTAGTCAGTGGGGCAAGGCTGGTGAAGAAAGCTTCATTAGATGATTTGCTTCTATGACAGTTAATAACCCTGAAAGAGTTTGCACGGGGAGAAAAGCACAGGGCAAGCAAGGCACTCACAGTGGAGATTTTCACCACATTATTATGCTTTGTTGGTGTTGCTTTGTCTTTCAGACCAGGACAGCTGAAATATTACTTCTGAGAAAGTCAAGGCCATATCAGGATGGAGTCACTGAACATATGCATAACCAGAATCTGATAAATCTCACAAGGATAATACATAAAAACTGTTAAAACTTCTCTCCAGATGCCAAGATAGAGTATATTATTTAGTTATTTTTCTTAGCAGAGAAAATTCACAGCAGAGGATCAGATACAAAGCATCTGATCTGAATTTAAACGAAAACATCTCTGCAATGAGACAAACTCTCCAAGATGCAACACAATGAATTGAAATGAATGTCAGAGGGCAGCTTCTCACACTCTAATAACATCGTGTAGAAGGGCTACACTGAGTTTATGGTTGACTCATGATCAAAGTGACATGCACCTCATGCCTCTGGAGACATCATAACTTGTATGAAGTACAGCTGCAGGTAATACTTGCCACATTATGTCTCAACAGCAAAATTAGTTGTCATTTACACTGTGTTACAGGCTGCCAATAGCCCTGTTGTAATTGCCTGGGTAGCATTTTACTTAATCTTCATGTCACTTGTAAAAGGTAACATTCACATAGCAGAAGGAATTTTCCTCCAGAAATATGTCAAGGGTCAGGGCAGCCCACTAGAGATATAACAGATGCTCTCTGTTAACCCCCCTCCCTTCCCAAAGGGGAAGAGACTTATCAATTAGAAAAGCAAACTACAACAGCCTTAATGAAAATGAAAATAATAATAATAAAATGGAATATATACAAATACATACAAAACCAGCATTGAATCCACTCCTCCTACACATCCTCCCCCTGATGGCAATTATATCACCCTCACCACTGATGATGTGGAGCAGGCACTGGGGTCCCTGGCTGGACTCAGTGGGAGACAGGAACTGTGTTCAGGAGCTGGATTCTGGTACCGAATTCAGGAACACACACAGATTGTGATTGAAGACAGAATGGACAGAGTCCTTCTCGGATACTAGCCAGCAAAGAAGAACTTGACCCTCATGATCCCTCAGCTTTGTACAGAATATGATGTCTATGGGCTGGAATCCCTCGTTGGTCAGTTTGGGGTCACCTGTCCTGGCCACTCCTCCCCACAAGTGTGGCCTTTTACTTCCTGCATCCCCCAGCATGGTACACAAGATTTAGCAGTGACCTTGGACTGCACAGGAGCAACTATAAGCAAGAGCTTTTCTACACACTAATCCTTGGTAGTAACTCCAAACATCAGGTGTTATCACTGCTGGAAGCAGACACCGCCTGTGAAATCACGCTGCTAATTTGAGACAGTGCAGTTAGTTAGAAAAACTGAGCTGAAAAGCAAAATCACTGAAGAGAATTGTTCTGTTCTAACTCAAACGAGGCCAAAATATAACAAAGCAACCATAAGCATAAATGTAAGTGCCCATGCAATATAGGAAGAAGGGAAAAAAAACTTACTTGCTTTGTGAATATCTATGATTTTTATACCACAAGTGCTTAATGGAGCATTTCACTGGATTGAATGGGTTAAATGAGGAACAGGTTTCCTTGTTATTTATTATTGACTTGTTATACTTACTATATATTTCAGCTAGAGGTCTTAGTTTCTCTCTATAGTAAATATATCTTGAAAAGGAAAGTTCTCATTGCATATGGAAAGAGATCTCAAAACATTAAATTAGATTTTGTCATTCCAGATCATAAACGTATCAAGCTTTGCTGCCTCCTCCCAAGTTTCCTAATAGCAAGTCCACTGCTATCATTGATAGTCCATGAGATAAGACACCCATCTAGAGTGTGCTCTCCAGGTGCAGGTATGAGGGTGAGTATCTCCAAGAGCATCAGAGATACAGCTGCATAGGGATTTACCTAGTTATACAGTACCACCAATAAAAATAATATCTGCTCTGCAATCAGATATGAATTACTCCTATTGTTTTAAAATGTCCTTAAGTGTCTCAGGAACTGTTAACAATGAGGAGCACCATACATAAGTCATTTTCTAAGAAAGTACCTATCTGCACATGGCAGGTATTCTTACACAGTGCTGCAGCTGACCTCTAACTCAATACAAAACTTTCAACTTCTGTATACCTGGTAAGTACAAAAAAGTCACAAGACTGACAAAAGAGAACTTGTCTATCTGTTCATCAGCCCCACTCCCTGCGAAGTATCAAGTCCCCTCCTAAGCATCTGCTTTGGCTCGAGCACCACAGTCAGGCAGCAAAATGATTTGTTTAAAATCACAAAACCCTGCAAGAGAGACAGGAACTGAGCCTGAGTTCCCTGAATCCCAAATTAATGCCTTACCTACAGACATGCTTTTTTTCCCCCTGCAAAAGCAGAGGGAATATTGCTCATCTCAGACATACTTGGTACTAAATTCAAATTGTGATTTGGATTAAAAGGAATGTGCTCCCCCACTCCATGCATAATAGCCAGATATTAGCAACTCTACAACGGAGGCAGTAATTAAACATAAATAATTTTTCCATTGTTTCATATGCACATAATACATGAAAAACAGTATGTACATTGATTTCCTATGTTCCCATGTTCTAGGGAGCTGCTTAACTGGGTCTCTTGTCCATGTTCAAGGTAATCCTCCATAATAAATAAAAGGAAATCCAGGATGTTCACTGTGACTGGCAAAGAATTGTGTGGCAAAACACAAATCAGCAAGAAGATTCTCCCAGAACAACCTGTTAGCAACTGACATGGCATTTGTAGGAAGATGTCTGTGACAGTGTTCTTTCTGAAAACAAAATAACCACTAACTATTTGCTAGAGTTTTCTTCTCTGTGCCAAGCATCAGTTATATCAGCACCATTTAGAGTTACGCAGTTCAACATTTGAAGGCTACTCTTGTGCCTTCCCTGCTTACTTGCTTAAGAATTACAGGCTGTTTATCATCTTGAACAGTTATTTTCAAGAAAGACAGACAGACAGAAAAAGACAGAAAGACAGAAAGACAGAAAGACAGAAAGACAGAAAGACAGAAAGACAGACAGAAAGACAGAAAGACAGAAAGACAGAAAGACAGAAAGACAGAAAGACAGAAAGACAGAAAGACAGAAAGACA
>WUAM01000071.1:28122595-28144044 GCA_024336885.1 Actenoides hombroni
GTGTGGGGCGGCTGACACGCTGGAGGGAAGGGATCCATCCAGAGGGACCTGGACAGGCTGGAGAGGTGGGCCCATGCTGTGTGTTTCTAGTCTTCCATTCCCACACTCACCTCCTGCCATGGCACAGGTATTCCCACTCATTTAACAGACAGGACTCTACAAAGGCAACTTATTCGACGCAGGTCATGAAAGAATTCTCTGAAGGAGGAAGATAGAAAAGAGATCACCTGGCTTACAGATGTGCAAGACCACCAGAGCACTAACATCCCACTCCTGCAGACTCACCTACCATCTGTACGCTTCATCCTCATTGATAGACACAGACCTTGAGTAACTGACTCAAGATTTTTAGAGCTCCCTTGGGAATTCAAAAAGACATATGCCACAGGGGGTGGTATGGGGGCAAACAATGCAAGCCAAGTAAACCTCAACACAAAGACAGGAAGTGTTTATCAAATAACAGACAGAAAAGAGCTTTCTAGAATGGTCCAGTGCCTGACATTTTAAGACTACAAATTTAATAGCCCAGTCGTCGTGCAGAAGCATGCTAGGAAAAGCTAATGCTAAATGAGTAAAGATAGGCTGGGATATAGTGAAGAACTACATATGGAATGGTAAATAAAAAGGTTAATTTGCAACAATCTGACTAGCTCAAGTAGCTAGAATCATGGCCATTTCTGTTCTGGTACCCATTTGGATCATTTCCTGTCAGAGTTGATGAAAAAAGTCTTCTATGTATGAATACGTTTAAACACAGAAAAAATAAATATGAAAGAGGAATAAATAAATACATGAAGAAATGTCTCCACTATGCCTTTAGTACCAAGAACAATCTACTCACCTGGCACTTTGCCAAAGACCATAAATAGCTAAAGGTACAATGCTTTCAAGCATTATATCCTGATAGATCTAACAGCAACGTCAGTTCTTCATACATACTGCATTGCTCACATGATTTTGTAGATCATTTTCAAGCATTAAATTTATGGTGCAGAGTAGGCCTGAAGTTTCTAACGAGCAAAATTTGCAAAAGGGAGAGGAATACCACCGAAAATCAATTTTGATGCTCAGTTATCGGTCATCGCAGAGCCAGATTTTGAAATATAGGCATAAATTGTCAATAAGTGACAGAAACATTAGAAGATTCCTTCAGGCTCTTTGAACAAAAAAACAACCAAACAAACAAATAACAAACAAAAAAAACCCAATGAATATCACCAGTCTTTGAGATGTTTTCTACTTGAGCAGGTATCTCAAATGGGATTTGGAATTAGATTATGCAGCAATGCCTACAGAGTACCCCATTCTATGTAGGTTTAATCTGTGAGAGAGTAGACTAGTTTCAAATGAAGCATGTTGAGTAGAAAATCAGTGCTTGGATTTTCCTAGATACCCAGGAGAAGGTTGCATAAGGACTGTTCCAGACAACTAATTGGGACAGTCTTAATGAAAGACTTTGGGGGTTACTTACTGGTTCCTGTGGATGGAGAGCACCCTCCCCTATGCAGAACAGAGAGCAGACTCAAGCCCTCAAGGGAAGTTGTTGCAGCAAGTCACACTGAGGCTCACCTCTGCCAAGGATCTGCATTCTTGTGCTAGGCACTGGTAAGGCAATTTTAGGTGGGAGGCCTTGGTTTTCAAGCTTAGGTTAGCTTAAAGACATTCAAGCTCCACAAGTTCTTCTTCCTGAGAGGGTGTTGCGACCACCATTTAGCCTCAGAATTGTCTTTCCTCTTCCACAGAAGGTCCTTGAGCAAAACAGCTCCGTGTAAACTGGATCATAGGCCCTGCCATCACTCCGTGACTTGACTTTCTGACTCCTTATTGTTCTTGTAGGAAATGGGCACTTGATGTTCAGTTTCTTTCTCATTGTGACCTGGTTCATCTGCCCACTAAGCAGCAATCTAAGCCACCAGCTGTCTTGTAAGATTAAACTGTCTTCAATTTAGAATCAAGTTGTAAGCACAAATATATTTTGCAGGTAATTTTTACCTGCCAGTGTCTTAAGCATCAATAAAACTACGTCACTTCAGGAATTTGGCAGAGGAGCACTTGAAAAATGTTCACGCCACTGATCATTCTAGTAATTGTTTTTAATGTTACCTCGCATTTTTCTGCTGAGAGGAAAAACTGAATTTCCAGCTCTGATCTATAATTAAGTTTGGTTCTCTGAATGCTCCATTCCATTCCATCAACAATTGCCTGGAAGGCAGTTGTATCCTTTCTGAAGAACTGAAGTTTTATCAGTTTTTGGAGGTACTCTCAGAACAACTCCAGCAGTCAAACACTTAAATTTCTGCCAGTCTTATACCAGAGATTGTTTGTTTTCATCTAGACTAATCTAAAAGGCAGGCTAATACTTGTCTCACTAATGCTTCCAAATCAGTGCAACACAATATAGTTTGACTCTTCAGCAATCCAGCCTTACAATCACTACATTTAAAGAATCCCATTGCTAGCTGTCAAACTTTTGAAAGTAAACAAACAATGCAATGGTTCTGGTTTTCCACATCAATCTGACTTTGCTAATATTCGTAGTGGTTCACATCCAAGTTCAAGTGAACCCCTCCTTGCCCTTAAATTTTGGAGGCAAAAAAATCCAGAGGAGAATGCAGCTAGAGAGTTTCTAGCTTGTTTTGAACCATACATTACTAGTCACTAAGTATACTAACATTAGATCTGCATCAGACCTGAATGCAATTCTGTTGAAATAAGAAAAATCTGATATAGCTAAGGACAACTTTCTAATTTTATTCTACATTTATGAAACTTATGAGAAGGCAAGTAGTACTTTGCCCAATACAAAGCTAAACTATACATTCAACTACAAAAAAACCTCAAAGCAAACAAAAAAGAAGACACCACCAAGAAAACAAAACACCACCAAAAAAACCGAACGGACAAAACACCACCAAAAAGCCCAAAACACTATCAAAAAAAACCAAAAAAAAAACCCCAAACACCACCAAAAAACCCCAAAACACTGCCAAAAAAACCCCAAACACAACCCCCACACACAAAAAAACCCAAAAACAAAACAAAAAAACCACACACACAAAAAAAAAAACCCACACAAAAATAAACACAGAAAAAAACCCCAACACACCACATCAAGGTGGTCTTCAAGGTGATATGAACAGGTCACAAACAATGATCCCTTTCTGTGAATGTGATTTCACTACTGGTTAACTTCCCAATTCTGTGAAGAGAATGCAAATAGTTTAAAAAGATAGTTTTGATGACAGAATCTCTTCCATTCTGAATAAATATTACACAACGACATTATATTATTGTAATGAATAGGAGTACTACAAATGGACCCTATGATAAATACAGGTTGTTTACCTTACTGTTCTTTTCAGCACCCACACATCAGAAAAGCAAATAATAGCAGTTAAGTGTTGCTAGAAGAGTGTTTGGCCTGTGTAAATGGGTAGCACTCCAGCGACTTCAGTGGAGTTCTGCCATTTACATCAAAAGATCATTGGAGATGATTGTGAGCTGTCAGCTACATGCATAATAAGGACATTATCCATGAAATATGGAAAGGCTTTTAAAAAAAGTACATTATGTACCTGAAAACTGGAGTGTATATAACAGACTAAACAGGAAAGAGAGATGCAGTCATGGCTTTCCTCACGCTTTGGCTGTAACTTCTCAAGACTCTTAGTGAAGTTTTATCATACACTGTGCAGTTTTTGAACAGGATCTTGTTTTCTCTGTGGTTTACCTGGGTTCAGCACCTTTTAATGCCATCTGAATACATTCGGGGTCCTCAGAGTTGACTTCAGCTTCATCCTGTTCATGAAGCCTCTCATATTTATGGGTCAGGTGAGCAAAATAATTATTATAAATACATTCATAATGTATCATCATTTCTGCACAGTGCAGCCTTATAAGCTACTACATTACATAATCAGTGATGAGAAAATTGTTGATCTTCTCTAGGTATATCAGTACTAGGTATCCCCCACGAACAGATACCCCAGTAAAAGCTGAACTATTTGTTACTACACAGTAACAACACCTGATTTATATTCTCAGGCACTTGTAGCCTGGGCAAAATAAGAAAGCAGTGATTTAGAAAGAAAAGCAGAGACACAGTGAGGTTTTTCAGCTTCACATAGGCCAAATTGGCCATCATACCCATGTATCCTACCTGCTGAAGGCTGGTATGGAGCTGTGTCTCACAACAACCCTAACTCCATCTGCAGCTGGGGTACACGTAAACATGGCAACTGGGAAGGGTCCTTCTGTCCTCTTTCTTCAGAAGGTATTTTTGAGGAAGCCAGAGCTTTGTGATAATCTGGATCCTTGACAGCTGCTCATCTTTTTGCCTCTACCACCGCTTTCCCCAAAAGCCTTGTGTCACAGCCTTACAGCAGCTACCTAAAACAGATCCATCTTCCAACACAAACGCTACCTTGCCAGCGTGCACTCCCCAGGTACCGGCACAGGGGCTGGATGTCTTGCTGGGTCACTCAGCAGTCTGTCTTGGCAGGGAGCCCAGCAGCTGAACAATTTGGGCAGCAGTGAACCTTGGAGAATTAGGCAGCTAACTGGGACAGTGACAGAAGAGCCTTGGAAATACTCAGCGGCAGGTTTCCAGCCAGGAGCACTCAAATAGTTTTTCTACCCAAATAAATAAATAAATTGCATCTATTTTCTGAAAACACTGAAATGTTTTTTGCTTTCCCCAAAATCCAGATTTTTTTTTTAAAGACTGAAAATTTTGGGTTTGATCTGCTCTATTTATTTCCCTGTATCCTGTCTGCCCTCTCTGCTGTCTATTTTTTTTCCCCTCTATGTTGTTTTTTATCTGTGCACTGCCTAGCAGAATGAAGCATTAATCTTAACTGGGAGATGCAGGCAGTACTGTAATGTGAACAAGTAATTACTATTATGAATATTTAATCAGGACTAGTATGAGTTTTGCCTGACATACACAGCCATGTCTTAATCCCTGTGTAAGAAGAGATGAGGTCAGATTCCATATTCACGGTGTCTTGTTCTTGGAAGCAGTGAAAAAAGAACAAACCAGAGCTGGAGTAGGCCAGGTAACTTCCTCCTGACTAGCTATGGAGTCATTAAAAAAATGGAACATCAGCAAAAAGCAAGTACAATCACACTTCAGGTCCTTCAGGGAACTGGAAGAGTGGGCAGCTCCTTACAGAGAAGCAAGCCAGAGGCTAAGGATGACAGTAAAGCAGCCATGAGCATCGGCAAGAAGCACAGTACTGTGGGATGCTGAACATGGAAAACAGAGAGGGTCTGTATCAGTGACTCTGAGCAGGGTCAGCCCAGAGTCCATCCAGTTCATGAGGCAAGCCTGTAGGGATGAGGCAGGCTTGAGGTCAAGCCCAGAAGTCACCAAGTCAGACCAGGTCACAATCAGCAAAGTCCACGGCCAGCTGCAAAGTAGCTGAGGCAAGGATCAAGCAGAAGGGGCTGAGCATAACCTGAGTAAGGGAGGGCTGGGGGAAAGGCATAGCACAGCCTGTTCTCCCACAGTGCTTTTCCAAGGTAGCAGAGCTGCCCCACAGCAGAACTAGCCTTAAGCACAAGTGGCTTGACTCTGGTGAGAGCCCCGAGAAGCTGTGCAGTGTTGTATGCCTCTACAAAGCTCAACACTCCCACCCTTCTGTGGTCTCATCATGACTGAGGGAGAGCACTCACCAGGAAACACATTTGTTCCAGTTAGGCACTGGAAGTATTTTTCAGCCCTGTGTACGTCTGTAGAGATGAATTTAACACATCTCCAGGGACACGAGCAGTCTAATACAATATACTTCAGCGTAAGACTTTTTTTTTTATTATTATTCTATTCTAAATATTTAAATATTTTAATCAAATTGCACGTGGTGTTCTAATAAGCTCTCATGCCATAGGGTGAGCCATGGGGTCTGGGGAATAATTTACAAGAGAGGTTTTGTATCATGATGAAAAACCACCATCTTAACACAAAAGCACTAATATAAGTGGCAAGATCAAAGGAAAAAATGAGCCATTTACTTAGCTGCAAGAGATCAGGCCCTTTTGGAGGCTATTATGAACTATGATGAACAGCCTCTACATGAAAATAAGATATTGTAGTTTGTTTTGATAACAAGAATACAGTAGGCAGCCTACAAATACTGCAGCCTGCCAGCTTCTTGTTTAAGAGGTCAATAAATGCCTGTGCTTTTTTTGTACAGCTTCTGCCCACTACCTGTTCAGTTCAGAGCCTAACAAAAAAAAAATACATATGATGCACATACTTCCCAATTCGCCTCCGGTACTTCTGGTCTCCAGCATTCTTATGGAAGAGAAAAGGAAAGGATTTAATAGAGCTCCTGTGAATAATTTTGTAAATCCTATTGAATTTCCACAGTAAAAGTGCTTGTGAGTAAATGACATTTACTAACAAATGCTAATCACGTACGTATGACACTTCCAGTGCTAGATTCCAGCCCAGTTTAAACTCTGCAAATTGAGATAAACTAGTAAAAGCTGAGACTGTAAACTTAAGAATTCTATCATTACTGCAAGACTATTTCAAAATCTCCACACGGGCAGAGTTTCGTTACATACTTTGTATGATATTGCTTTTCTCCCAACCTATTTCTATTAAATTAAATAAAAGAATGATTAAGATTGAAGCCAAACAATCATTATCAATAGTTTCCTTTCATGGAACAAATGAGTCTGGGAGGTTAAGATTTAAAAACACTTCAGATTCAGATACATCATTTGGTTAATTTTCAAATTGTAATTGATTTCACAGCTGCCCAAATCTTCGTAGCAAACACACATGCCACAGTGGATTAAAACTCATGTATTTCTAGTGACAGGAACCAGCAAAGCAAACGCTTCACTATCAGTATGTCAGCTTATTTCCCTCCACTCCCCAAGGTAAAACTTGCTTCCAGTCAGGTCAAGGCAAAATGTGCTTTGAATTTGAAGTGGTGAGGACTTTTTTCACTTTGTTTTTTACTTTGAGAGGGGAAAAAGGTTCAAATTAGAGTTTGTTTGCGCTCTCGGCTGATGTTTTCACAACTGAGGAAGAAAACCACTACAGAGGTGATGAGTTTTGATACCCTGTGTAGAAAAGAAAATAATTCAAAATGCATTAAAAAAGTCTTTTACAAATGGAAATACTAAGTGTCGGAGAAGGTTTGTCAGAGATGATGACAGAGGCTGTGTAGTGCATGTCTCAGCATTGTTGTACCAGTGTGGAGAGACTTCAAACCACAAACTGGACGATGGTTTGTCAAAGCAACATTGTTGTATCAGTGTGGACAGACTTCAAACCACAAACTGGACAACAGTTGGACTGCAAGTTGGAAGTTCCCATTTTAAATACAGAATTAACTCTGAAAACTGCAACCTCATCCCTACGCACGCGCCCAGACCCAAGGCTTGGAAGACCAAGGGGTCTGGAGGTCCCTGGAGACCAACTAAGACCCCTCAGACACGGTATTGGGCATGCATGCCACTGTCGGGTGGTGGGTGTGATTCAGCAAAACAGTTCCCAATAAAAGAGCAAGAACCACCAACATCAGACAGAACGTTCTCCCAGCGGACTTGGAAACAAATGGAACGGACAGGACACCGCAGATCCATGGTGGTAGCTATTGTGACTGACTTTTCTTTTCCTTTATTTCCTTTCTTTCCTTTCTCTCTTTCTCTTTGCTTTGAGAACTTTTAGTTGGGCAGATAAAGTCACTTGGCGCTTGACTGCATTTTGAGTCTTAATTCTGTTGCCGAGAACACGAGCAAAATCTCGCTCTGGTCTGTGACCGGGGTGACACTAAGATAGATGGAAAGTCCTTTTATAAGTGTAAATCATAGAATGATTTGGTTTGGCAGGGACCTTTAAAGGTCATGTAGTCTACCCTCCCCTGCCATGGCAGGGATAACTTCCACTAGCTCAGGTGGCTCAAAGCCCCAGTCAACTTGACTTTGAACATTTCCAATGGTGGGGCATCCACAACTCTGCACAACCTGTTCCAGTCTGTCTCTATCCTCATAATGACTTTTTTTCTTCTTCCTTAAGCCCAACCTAAAAGTACGCTGTTTCATCTTAACTCTTTTGCCTCTTACTCTGTCACTACAGGTCTTGGTAAAAGGACCAGGATGCATCATGACAGCCTTCCTACATGTACTGCTGACCCAGTGGTGGCCATCTCCAAATGTTCACAGGTCTGTGCTCCTGCACCAGCCCTACCAGACTGCAGTTCCCAGATCCCACCATCCAATTAATTGTCTTGGCTCATAGTAGCATCACACCGTTCTGGAAACCAGAAAACTACCTCCTAAGGACTCCAAAGTCTCCAGTTCAAACGGAGCCTTTCACAACATCACACATACCTCTCATAGTTCTGCAAGATGACCAGCCACAAAGATGGGCACTTGGGCACCCAGCTGTGAGAGAGCCACCACAAGCACAGTTGTCTTTCAGCCTCTACTGGCCAAGATATGCTCTTATGCCTAATGAGCTTTAAAGTCTGGCAAACTGAGGAACCAGCGCTCATCTCACTTTCATCCCCATAAGTTTTGGCCAGCAGACAGAGGAAGTGTCATTTGTGTGGGAAGAGCAAATGCAAAAGCAAGGGAAACATTTGAGTGTCACAGTGCATGCAGGGAGATCTTGATCACTTCACTGTGAACTCAAGTAAAGCCAGTGATGCAGGATGAAAAGTTTTCAGCTCAGGGAATTTTACTTAACTCATTGCCAGTTAACACCAACTTTTATTTACATAGTTAAGCACTATGAAAAAAAAAGAAAACCCATTAAAAAAGGCTTAGGGAAACACCTTTCCCCCCTCCTTCTTTCAACTTAGTTCAAGTCCAGCTACTCTTTCCCACTCTTCTAGTGTCACGTTGCATCCAGTTTTGCCCTGCTCACTCAGCCCTTGGATGTGGCAATGGGTGGCATGGGAGATTTGGGTTTGTTTTCCATCTGCCTTGCCTCTACGCTTCTTGCTTTCCTCCACTGCTCCTCTTGTTTCCCTGCTCCTCTGCCCCAGCATGGGCCACTTGCAGGTTGCAGTCCTTCAGAGGTACCTGCTTCCATGAGTGATCCCCAGCTGTGTCTCCACAATGTCCCCTTCTGCACATCCCGAGTGACACTTTCTCAAATACACTCACACAGAGGTGCTCAACAGTCCCCTCCCACCCTCTGGCACACAATGGGCTCCTCACCAAGGTGACTGAGATGGTCAGGACTGGCTGTGACAGCCTGGTCACACCAGGCAGCGTGGTGGAGGTTTGGAAGACCTGCAAAAGCAACTCCAAACTAGAGCTGCTCTACACGTGTCTGTGAACAGATAGATACAAACATATGTGAACAAAAGTCCTGAGTATAAAAGGGAAAATGAATGAACATAAAGTGATTGGTTTTTATTTAGTTGGGTTTTTTTTAATTTGGTTGTATTTTTCGGATTGCTTGTGAAACTCTGCTAGGTCAATTTGGAATGGCTGTTTCTTCCCCAGAACTGAAACAGCTAGATCCACTAAAGTCAAGGGGGATACTTCCTAGAGAGTTCAATAAAAGTTCCATCAAGGTTCAAAATAAATAAATATAGCCAAAGATCTGTAAAATCTGCCTACTGAATCCATCATGCCCAAACGAGAGAGACTTTGATAGGCCAGACTGAAGCATAAAATAGTCATGTGCTCTTTCAAGGAGCCTTTTCTTTTACTCCTGCCTTTTTTTCTTTTTTTGTGTCTGGGACTCCTAACCTGGAGGGCTATTTTACTTCCCCCTCCTTTACCTTACCAGGAAGTAAAAAAGAGTTTCCCCCAAATCCACACACACACACTTCTCTCCTCACAAAAAAATGCCTGTGCCTACTATTGTCAACTACATTGCCTGTATGGTTGGATTCTTTTAATGTATTAGTATTGCCATAAAAGTGTGAATATAGAAGCAGAGGTTCTGTTCCCATATTTTCTGAGTCCATAATTCAGAACTGAATATAATTTTCAAATCAGAGCCCTTTAATTGGCATAATATATAATTACTCAATTGGTGTTACCTTGTTTTTGTATTACAAGTATAAGCTTGGCTGGCGTCTAGAAAAGGGAAGTTTCATGTTTTCATGTCTTTGAAACAGTTTAATAGGCGATGTAATTTTTCAATTTAATGAATCTAACCTTCTTAAAGGCAGTGTGAAGTAGCACAGGCCAAAACCTCAGCAGATTTACGTTGGCACAATTTGAAGAAAGGCAGTGTTTTCAGATTAAATAATTGCAGAGGTGGAGAAAAACTAAAGAACACTTATTTATAGATGGTACCCATAGGGACATGGATGTGTACACAACCAAAAGTAGTCATTAGAAACCATATAAATCTCTGTAGCGTGCACTCCAGTTTTGTGAGGAGGAATGTATAACTAGAGAAACAACTCACAGACATCCTTTTTGTCTCACATGCTAATCATCTTCATCCAGATTCTTTTAGAACTTGTGAGCTTCCTCTCATCCCTTTCCCAAAAGAATATTATAATGCAAATCACCTTGGATTTTGCCCGAGGGAACCGGTGACATTTAAGTGTGGGTAAACAGGACAACTAAGATAAATTCAGAGTCACCATTCTGAGAATCCTTAACCCAAGAGACTCCCAAGTTCTAACAGTGGACAGGCCCAATACCAGTTACTTTGAAGTGTTCTACAAATGTGTGGTCTTGTAAAGCTCAGTATTTGACTAGCTGTTTCAAAGTTCACTTTACAAAGAGAAATTTATTTGTAGGAAAGTTTTATGTGAACGCACTTGCCTCTGCTCACATGGGAACAAGGATATTTGCCACTCTACATTATCCACCACTAATTGTTCTGCTTTAGAAGTTTCAGACATCCAAGCTGAACCAACAATGAACACTGGATGCAAAGAACGATCAGCAATCAGAACAAACAGACTTGAGAGAATTGTCACACTGAAAATTGTTCGGTCAGATTATTTGGTGAAGTCTTGTAAACAGTGGAAGAATCCAAAATGCTAAGCAACTCTCAAACAGAAAATTATTTCCACCACTCAGTAAACAGGCCAGATTTCAGCTGTGCCTTACTTAATAAGTACCGTGGCAACACTAAGGAGATATGACCTCTCCAAAATCCTTCTCTGGATTGGTTCACCATAGTCTTTCGGCTGTCTTCTTTCTCATCTGAAATCTGAGCTCAGCACAGCAGGATAGAGAGCTCCTATTAGCAAAGCAGGTTCTCTTTCTCCTACTGCTCCCTGGGATATAAATACGCCTTAAAACCTTTTACTAGGTCTATTATCTCTATATACACAAGACTTGCACAAGTTAGTCCCCAGATCAAAAGACCAACTTCACCTTTAGCCTCTTTAGTGATTTCTGCTTCAGATGACTGACCAGACCAAAACCACCAGCTGCACAATACTTCATCTCTTATCTTCTACGGAAGCAAAGATTTGGAAGCAAGTATCTGGTTCAATCTGGAAGCATAGACTAAACCAAATATTCCAGATTCCAAATATACATATATTTTTAACTGTGTCCTTCTTGAAGTTATTCTTTGTCCTGGTAATATTTTTTTTTCTTTAATGAAGCTGGTGATAGGAATTGTTTACTACATGCTAACAAATCCTATTAATGTATAATACTTGACATGTGGAAAATGTTGTAGCAAGTAACACTTCATTGCATAATATTAGCTGAAGCATTAAGTCAATACAGTTAAATTGGAATGCTGTCTAATTGTGTAAATTAACTTTGGTAAAAACCTGGACAAAAATTTCAAGTTTACCTACCTAAATTTAATCCCATAGAACCATGCATTTGATCCTGGGCATGGGTCAAACATATCCATAAAATTACAGGGATTTGTCTCTGTTCTGTACATTGGGGCAGTGGCAAAAATACAGGAATAGAACCCACAGGACATATGGAAACACAGCTTTCAGACTCAGACCCCTTGTGTCAGTGGAGTGAGGAACTCACATGCTTCTTTTGGCTCTGAGCCTTACTTCATTTGGCCAGCTTTAATTTCAATAAGCACCTATGCTCAATAGCCTGCTTTTGCAAACTGCTTAACTAAGATGATCCAGAGTGCAGGGAACGAACTCAGAAGTAAACTGCTGCTGGTATTTTACTCTCATCTCATTCCATGTGTAAATATCTTTCAATTTATATCTTATCTGTCATTTTGAAACATGTACAGCTGGTGTTTAAGACATTCTTTTCTCCTCCTTATGAGAATCATCTCTCAGTATACCTCCTTGTGGTCTGCCACACAAAATATTTATTCCTTGCTGTCATCCTCAGACTGGTGTCTACGCCAGGAATAGGGAAAAAAGAACAGAGAAGTAAAATGACAGTTCTAATAAGGACTTCAGGAAACATGAAGACTATACAGTGTTACTTGTTTCCATGCTGCTTTTTTGCAGATGGACACTTTGTGACTGAACATGTTGCAGCAGACCTTAATATTGGCATTCCAGGTTTCATAGGAGGGCTCTGAAAAATCTGTCTATGAGCTGTTCTGGTCCTTCTTTCCATGAATTTAAAGCCTTGTATAAGATTCTGGTGTTTATGACTTGGCATTTTCTAGTTGTATCTTAGTTCACAAGCGATTTCCCACTCAACACACAATACATCAATGAAAATGGGATGCTAAGGATGCCAGAAGGTTGTACCTTCATTAAGACAACTCAGCGCAATTTGTACTTTCATATATTTGCTTGATCATATACTGTCTATGTGCCTGGTATCATGCACGTCAGGAGTTCATTCATGTCTCGTCTGACTGTCATTCTGTGAGTTAGGAAGGGATTTAAGGGTTATGTGAATCTTTGACATAGGGGCTTAAGAACTCCAGTATTTGGCATCAGAATTTGGACACATTTAGTCGACAGGACAAAAGGTTGTATGTAAAGAAGGAAAGACATCTAATAGATCATCTGCATTTTAAGAAGGTTGATATAATATACTCTCCAAGCTATTGCTTATGAAAAAAAAATAATTTAAATGGACATGGGTAGAAGGGGAGAGGATATTATAACATGGGAGAGAGCTGGCAGGGAGGCCTCACCCAGCAGAGGCCAGAAGACTCCTCATGTAAAGAGTGAACGTGCAGAGCCAGAGCTCAGGGGGAGGGAAAGCAAGGCTTTTCTCTGGGACCCAGACTAGGCTGTATAGCAATTGCTGGGATTCTGAAAGCCACCAGCTTACTGGGTGGAAAGTAAGACTAGAGAAAAGGACTCACACAGAACTGGAGGAAGATAGAGGTTTATGAGCATATTTTATTTGCACCTCATTTTGCATTTCCTCTACCCTTTAAAAAGTTTGCTTTTCTAGTTTATATTTGATCTCAACGACTAGAAACCTCACTTTTAAAAAGGTGCAGGAAATCTAGCTCAAAGCTCTGGGCTCCTGGATGATATTACAGCAGTGGCACCTTTTTTACTTCAAGAAGCAAGTGCCATTTATTCCAAACAAATCTGAATTGATAGGGAAGAGTGCCTCTGTTCTTTTCTGCTTATTACTGTGCATGCTTCTTTCAGTTACAAAATACTTGCTTTATTACAGAATATTCTAGACCAGGAATTGAACCTAATTAAAAATAAAATAAAATAAAATAAAATAAAGTCCTTGTTTTACTTGGTCCTGAATTTTGAGATTAAGGTCTGAGTCTCAGAAACAGACCATATTCAGTGGATCAATATATATTTCTCCTCGTGTATACTTTAATTAATGGATAAGAATAACACTGAAATTTTAAGAAATAAGCAATCTAGCTTTTAGTACCCTAGACAGTACGTGTCTTTAAATGTAAAGCCAGAAACAGAATAAAGTTAAAGGCTTGTTCTTTGTCCCAAAGCACTTTATATATACTGGTTCTCACTGAAACAACATAATACTAATATTCAAAACAGCAGACTTACCTGATATGACCAAGAATCTGTAAACAGAGTTGCAATGCACAAACCAGGAATGTTAACTCATTATAAAATAGAGCACTAATACAGAACATACATTCAAGGTGCTGTACAGAGACAGGAAATGAGTACTCACTACATAAGCACATTACAGCTGTTAAGAGCCAAATACATATGAAATAGTGGATCATTGAAAACTGGTATCCTCTGGATAAAGCTTCCTACTCAGACTGACAGGAGATATGCCAACTCCTGTACTGTCTCACCAACCTGGAATTCTGCATCAGGAAGTGGCACAGATTTATTGCTATGAAACACTGAAACTACGATTATTATGAAACTCCATTATTTTCCTACTTGTTTTGAAATTGCCAGGCCAAAGTCTTCCTCAAGGACAGGTGCAGGATCCTATCTTGGGTTTGTGAAGAGAAGCACTGAGAGGAGCATCTCTCTTCTACCATGCTATGGACAGAGAGACAGTGCTTTACTGTCCCAGCTTCCCACTGACAGTGGCCTATGAATAACTACACCTTGTACTACAAAACTAGAAGCTAACATAGTGTTCAAGGAAAATTAAAAATCACCCTGCAAGTTTCAGACTAGTGTAACAGCTCCCCTTAGATTTTGTCTACGCAAGCAAATTTGCACCAAATCCATTGAAAGTGGAGAGCCTTAAGCACTAATTTAAACTGGAACAAATCCCTGCAAATGCATTGTTTGAAACTGGAATATCGTGCTTCCGTTTAATTCAGTGAGCTACTGAGTTCAGCTCAGTTAATATTTTCTTTATTTTGGTTTAAATACCTGAAGACACCTCTCCAGCACATTCAGCACCTAATATACTATCAACATTATGTTTTAAAATTCAACAACATAAAACAATCAATTCAAGCACAATTCATCAGCTGCCTATTGAAACGTGCTTTTTCTTTTTGGCCAATTCAGAAGGAGACCTTAGCTTGCCTATGGAAGAATTTTGCAGCAGGCCAGAAGCTCAGCGAAACCAACTGTAAGGCAGATGTGTCAGTGGCAATAGAATTCAAGCTAAGTAGAAAACTGAAAACCAAAACCATCTCAGCTGATCTAGCTAAACTGCTGTATTAAGCTTTTAAGAGCAAAAGTATCTAGGATAGGATAATATTCCAATTTTGTTACTGAGATACAAGTGACTTTTAGATAACAGACAGCCAACCATATATAGGACGACCAGGCCCAGTCAGCACAGGTTTATGAAAGGCAAGTCCTGATTCACTAACCTGATCTCCTTCTATGACAAGGTGACCTGCCTAGTAGATAAGGGAAAGGCTGTGGATGTTGCCTGCCTGGACTTCAGTAAAACCTTTGACATAGTTTCCCACAGCATTCTCCTGGAAAAAGTGGCTGCTCATGACCTGGATGGGCACACACTCTGCTGAGAAAATAATTGGCTGGATGGTTGGGCCCAAAGAGTGGTGGTGAATGGAGTTAAATCTAGTTGGGGGCTGGTCACAAGTGGTGTTCTCTAGGACTCAGTTCTGGGGCCAGTTCTGGGGCCAGTTCTGTTTAATATCTTTATCTGAATGAAGGGAATCAAGGGCACCCTCAGTAAGTTTGCAGATGACACCAAGTGTGGTGATCTGCTTGAAGGTAGCGAGGCTCTACAGAGGGATGTGAAGAGGCTGGGTCAATGGGCTGAGGCCAACAATATGAGTTTGAACAAGGCCAAGTGCCAGGTCCTGCACTTGGGTCACAACAACAACAGGCAACTCTAGAGGCTTGGAGAAGAGTGTCTGGAAAGCTGTCCAGTGAAAAAGGACCTAGGGGTGTTGGTCAACAGCTGGCTGACTCTGAGCCAGCAGTGTGCCCAGGTGGCCAAGAAGGCCAACAGCATCCTGGCCTGGATCAGAAACAGTATGGCCAGCAGGACGAGGGAAGAGATTGTCCTGCTGTACTCAGCACTGGTGAGGCCTCACCTCAAATACTGTGTTTAGTTTTGGGTCCCTCGCTACAAGGAAGACATTGAGGTGATAGAGAGTGTCTAAAGAATATGTAACAACTGGTAGGACAAGAGGAAATCGTCTCAAGTTGCAAAAGCAGAGGTTTAGATTGGATATTAGGAAAAATTTCCTCAGAGAAACGGTTATCAAGGCCTGGAACAGGCTGCCCAGGGAAGCAGTGGAATCACCATCCCTCAAGGTATTTAAAAGATGTGTAAATATGGTGCTTAGGGACATGATTTAATGGTGACCTGGCAGTGCTGGGTTAACAGTTGGACTTGATGATCTTAAAGGTCTCTTCTGACCAAAATGACTCTATAATTCTACATGGCTCCAACTAAAGAGATAGTTTGCTTTACATACGAGCTTGATACTGTAAACACCATAGCTACTATTGCATGAATATGTTACTAGGAAACATAGTTTGTAATTACCCATCTTAATTATGTCTCTGTAACTAAAGTGAATGCATAAATTAGAGGAATGAATTAAAAACATGCAGTTTATCTCTCGGCCTATTAATTATACAGTAAAAGCATTTGCTTTAACAACTTCATGTTCTATCTTGAGTATTTTTTCTTTATATGATATTATGTTAACAGTATCCTAAATCTTAACAGCATCTTGAAACACTTGGGAACAGGATGAATAACTGCTTCCTTCTCAGCAGTCGTGGCAGAGGACAGTTTTGCTATTGTCTTGCGTTTCATCAGACCTCACATGAGACAGCTCCTTCCCTACAAAATTAGCTATATAAAGATGATAAAAAAAGGGGTTTCATAGCAATTAATTCACTCACCTATTCCTCCAAGAGGAGATTTTCTGCCCTACATTACCTCAGCATCTTTTGCAGATCCCAGTGCAGGAAAGCTTTCTGTCCCGGTGTTAAAAATGAAGTTCTGCAAGTTTGGTTTTCCTTACTTGGAAAGCTGAGATGCAGATGGGCCAAAGCTGAAAGTTTCTATGTCACCTCAAGGATCTGGAGACCAAGATGCCATTTATCTTACTCAAGTCTCCAAGCCCTTTAGGCAGCTATGAAAGAGTCCTGGCCTACACAGCAGAAATAGTGAAAACGATTCCTGGTCTACAGAAAATAAATGTCTTAAGCACACCAAAATCATCAGTGTCCTCTCCATTGCCACATACTGTAATTTTAATCGTGCTGTCTAAGTAAGAGGCAGGGATTGCTTGTACAGCCCAGGAAGAACAGCAATACACAAACTGCTAGTTAGACAATTAAGTCAGGCTTCTCCAAAGCTCTGTGGAGTAAATAACTACTAACATTCCTTTTTGTATGCATTTCTAGGGGAAGGCCAAGGCTCTTCATACATATTAAATAAAATTATTTACATCAAAGAGAAATATCCCAGTACAGTGTTACTTTTTTTTCCTGAATGTTATTACACTTCACCTTCAACATGCAATCCTTAGCTTTTTCAATCCAAGTCTCACTCACAGGCAGAATGAAAGACATATTCACTCAAGAGACGAGCTCAAAAGCCAATAAACCATTGTAAGCAGTCAGTTCTTAGAGAAAAATATTAAATGTTGAGTTCCTAAAGCTCTTGTACATCTCCCCATGCGTTCATCCCTATCACCAGGTGCAAAACATTCCCATTGGCTTCACAACTCAAAACCATGTAATAGAATGCTATTACTAATGAAAGAAAGTTAAGTATGTTATGCTATGTTTCAACTGGCATTGCTTGCCACTGGTGTGTCAGCCTTTCAAGCTGCTAGCTTGTTTCTGATTCTTTGTGGGATGTGGTATACAGAAGCCTTTAACCTCCCTTTTGCTTTTTCTCTGATTGTCTACTACCACTCCTAATTCTTTATGAGTGGTCATAGGGTACACATCTCAATGGCAGAGCTGTACCTCAAACCTCTCTTGATTACACTAGTTACTTACATACATTTCCCATTACCAATGCATTTTATTTCAGAGAGCTCTGTTGTTTTGAATCAGACCAACGCAAACCAAAGAAGTCTATTGTTCTAATGTTAATCTGTTAGAGGTGTACTGAAAAAGGTACTCTAGCACAAACTCTACAGACCAGGCTTTTTTAAAGTGCTGAGCACCATGGCAGCAGGATACACTGAAGTACAATGAAATAAGTGGAAAATCTATGCACACCTCCTCCATACTCTGAAAACACCACTTCAAGTTCATTTGTAGGACACATTGAAGTCTTCCATGTAATCCTAAGATAACAGGAGTTATGTCTCAGACTCCTGGTATATGACATAAAATCTTCAATTTAAAGCTAGTTTTACAATTTATGTGTATTAATAAAGAGGACTGAAACCATGGGAAATGTTACATTGCTGTTGAACAAGTGGTTTTGGGCTGGTGCCTTTTCTGACCAAGATATACCACAGGTCAGAGATCTAAAAGCAGGCAGCAAAAATTGTTTGTTGCAGAACTACTAGCATGTCATTAGACTAGGACTTCAGCAGGACTATTGAGTGAAAAGCCATAAGGCTTCTTCAAAAAAATCTAAAAAATAAAGAATGGCAGCTGCAAGTCCCTTTATTTTACAATACTGATAAATTAAAGTTATTAACCTTGAATTATATCTACTAAAATAAAATAAAATAAAATTAATTTCTTTACCTAATTAGGATCTAGCTGCAAAATTATTCTAAGCAGGAGTACTCTGAGGATGTTAGGAGGGACTTAATAATTAGGTGATCTCATAAGGTCACAGAAAGGTTTGCAAAAAAACCATTTTCATAGCACAGCTGAAAAGAACAGCAGATTGCCTCTTGAGACAGAAAAGAACATTGCTGCTTGTCTTCAGAAAGCATAATCAGGTTCAGTACATTTTTAAAGCACTCACCAAATGTAACAAGGAGAGCATGACACATTTGGCCGAACAGCTCTGCAGAATGAGGCCAACTTTCAGGTATTCTTCAGCATTGTGCCATTTAAACTTATTCTGAGAGGACAGACACATCACCAATAGAGTTAGTCAGAACAGACTGGTTTGGGGTTTTCTCCTGATATAGCAAAATCTCTTGAATGAGCAGAATAATTGAGAATATCATGTTTGTTTGCTACAGACATTTTCTACAATGCTGTGGTGAAAAGCACACAATCTATTTGACCTTCACTCCAGGTTTAACTGCAAGGCTCAAGCAAACACTTCATTTGAGCTTCACCTACAGGCTTAACATGCCACTAGTGTAGGTTTTCATGGATACATTGGAATAAAACACTATTAAAAATGAAAAGCAATATGCTATAACAACCTAAAAAGCATGCTGAATATTATACCTGCAGTTACAAACTTTCCACATGCCAAACATTCACTCACCCCTCCAGGTAAGGGCTCTCCATCCCAGAAGAGTGCCTTTGGCCTGTGTCCCAACCAAGGAGGAAGGGCTCCATACAGTAATGATGTAGCATTGGAGAGGTGACTGTCAGAGATGGTGTCAGATCAAGGACTGTTTGTCTCAACATTGCAGTACCTGTGTCAGTAAACATCTAACCACAGACTGAGCGACGACTGAACCATACTGCTCGAGTTCCTGTTTTGTACAAACTCAAGAACAGAGCTGATTCCAAGAACTGCCACCTAACTGCTGCATATGCCCCTAGACCCAGGGCTTGGAAGACCGAGGGGTCCAGAGACTCCTGAAGACCCCTCAGAGAAGGTATTGGGCATGTGTGCCATCACCAGCTGGTAGGTGGGGTTAAGCAAAGCAACTCTGGGAATATGCTAAATAGTTCTCCAAAAGGGGATGAATATTCAACAGGACAGTATGATAAAAGATCAGGACCAACGAGCATCGGCGGAAGGTAATATGGAAGGTAACATCATGAGATAACATCAAGAAGTAACATCAGGGAACCAACACTGTGGGAAGGAACATCGGGGGCAGGAACATCGAAGCGCGAAAGGAACGTTTTCCATCAGACTGGGACCGATGGAACGTCACAGCCCCGTGGTGGTAGCTATCATGACTGACCCTTTCTTCCTTTCTCTCTCTCTCTCACCTTTGCAACTTCATTTTTGGGCAAATAAAGTCGCTTGGCACTTGACTCCATTTTAAGTCTGAATTCTGTTCCTGAGAATACGACCAGAACCTCGCTCTGGTCTATGACAAGTGCGAGACAGTGACCCAGAGTTCCTAATGCAAACCTTAGGGATTTTATTCCCTGATTTACGTGGCTGGAGGTAAGATTATGCTAGAGTGGATTACACCACCTGCATACACCAGGCTGTTGTCTGAAACCAACACTGAAACCCCCTAGCTTCTCTTTATCGTACTTTCTCAGGCAACTGAATAGTGGTTTGGATTGAGACTCAAGGCATATCATTTCTTGGGAGATTTCAAGGCTCACCTCGGGTTTCAGTTCTTTTAAGGATGCAGCACTGTCCTCTTTGCACAGATAGGGCCTCGAGGTTACCCAAAGCTGGGTCCCTTTTGTGACCCCCTGTGAGTCACCTACATGCACTAGAGATTACCGAAACTCATTTACAAGCTGTAAGCCATACAAATACTTGTGTGCCATATGATAGTCAGCTGGTAGGAAGCTCAGATAAATGTAGGTAGTGTGTCCTATTTAAAGTCAGCTCTTGTCATGAGAGCAGATTTGGCAGTGAAAGTTGTGCCATCAAACGGTGCTAACAGTGGTTAGTGAAGAAACCTATCCCCAGTACCATGCAGTTTTCACTTTCAAGAAGCCTTCTAGTGATTCCCTCGAGCCCTCTTCCCTACACCCCAGCTGATTTCTTAATAGAAGGGTTTTCTTCAAGCCCCCACATGATCTATTTACGCCATTGAGAAATATAGGCAATTTCTGCTGATCACAGTAGGGACCTAAAAAGCCAAATTAAACCATGTGTTGACAAGTATGGATAAAGAAAGTGAAATTAGATGACCCTGGTCTGATAAAGACTGTCTCTTGATAGCAATTTACTGACCTCTCCATGAAAGCATGAGGTTTTGTTAAACAGCTTCTCAAATACAGGTGAAACCAGTCACATGGAGTCTAAATATTTCGTAAGTTAAGTATGTAAGGCTTACACCAAAAATCCAGGCTACACTGACACAATCAACATAAGCGAATCATTTCTGTAAGAACTTTCTGTGCAACAGCAGAATGTCAGAGAACGTTTGTCAGTGCTCTCAACTCCCACTGAACTGAACATGACATTAAAAACTGTCACAGATCACCAGTCACCATGTCTTCAAACCTGAACTTTAATTCCCAGGAAAAAAGATATTAGAAGCAATTAGAATGGGAAGTCAAAAAAAACCCAACGAACAAACAAACCAACCCAACCCCCAAAAGTTCAATAAATAACCTGTAATAAACAAAGGGGCAGTGGCTGAAAGAGCCAGGTATTTGCTATTAGCCAAGGGGGCATGTGGGATAATGGCCTAATTTGCTGTGAGACAGGAATACAGCTTTTTTAGTGCTCAGCATGAAGGCAGGAGATGGGATGTCTGGTGGAGTTTCACTGATCTTTGAACAAGCAACAATAGATGGGTAGTTCTATAGTAGGGACAGACTGTGAAATTCATAACCTTGTAGATAGTGGTTATCTCCAGGAACAGGACAACAAGACATCTCGAGGCA
>WUAM01000071.1:28144451-28157791 GCA_024336885.1 Actenoides hombroni
AACAAAACAAAACAAAACAAAACAAAACACCCGCAGGAAAAAAACCCACAAAACAAAACAACCCAAACAAAACGCAGGAACCCAACCCTCCAGTGGCAATTGGGTCACCATCACCACTGATGCTGTGGAGCAGGCACCAGGGCAGTCCCAGCCTGGGCCCCACAGCACATGGAAGCTGTGTTCAGGAGCTGGATTCTGGTATCAGATTCAGGAACACACTGATTGAGATTGAAGGCAGGACAGACAGAGTCCTCCTTGGGTGCTCTGAGGAAGGAGCCAAAAGAGGACCTGAGCCAAGACAAGCAAAGCTGGCAAAGTGGTCCAAGAGGGGAGAAGACCTCAGCTTTATACCAAACATGACATATATGGGCTGGAATCCCTCGTTGGTCAGTTTGGGGTCCCCTGTCCTGTCCTCTCCTCCCTGCAGGTGCAGCCTTTCACTTTCTGCACCCCCCAGTGTGGTACTCAAGATTCAGAGGTGGCCTTGGTTGGCATACCCATCCTTGGTACTAACTCTAAACATGTTATCACTGCTGGAAGCAGACACTGTGAAAAGGCACCTAAAAATCCCATCTTGGATTTGTACACTCATAAATGTTCAGAGGAGTTAATGTTATTAAACAGCCATTATAACCCCTCAATCTCAAAAAACCCACCAAGTGTATGGGAAGTCCTGCATGTCTCCAGTAGCTTTAGTTACCACAGAGAGTTACCATTTGAGCAGAAATTTAAAATTACTCAAGAAAATAATGGTTAAAACTCTTTCCTTGAAACATTCTCTGTGCCAAAGGCAGAATAAAAGGTTCGGGTTAAGTCACTACAGCAGTTCTGTATCACATGAGGTCTTTCTCCACGTAATAGAAAGAAAAAAAAAATAAAACTCTTCAGTTATCCAGGTATGTGAGTTATAAAGATCTGCATTCTAGCTTGGCAGCAGCAGGAAAACTTCATGCAGGTGATACTCTTAATCTGCATGCACAAATCGGCTAAAGCAAACTGGATAATGTTATGTACAAGAAGCACTAGCATTTAATTAGTTTTAAATAAGCTCATTCATGTGCAAACCCAAGGATGGCAGGTACAAATCAAGAATACGTTGCAGACCTACTTAAAATAAATAAATCTATGTACAGAGAGCCACATGCATACACACAGACAACATCAGAAGCAGAAAATCCAGCCATAAGCAGGCATAAATCTGGAGAGAGCAGGTTAATTAGACATGGGGGAGTGATAAATAGCAGATCACACAGAGTCACTAGATGAAGGAAGAAAAGTACTAAAGTGTTCAGCTGGAAAAAGACCGAATGGAAGCAAAGACTATTTAAATACTATAAGAATAAAGAGCAAATACAAAGCCATGGGTAAGGAAGGGGAAAAAAAAACCTAGCAGAGTACTTCAGCTACAGTCACGAGAAGAAATTAGGAAAGTTTCTTTCTGCCCAAAATCTCTAAGATAAAACATATTACCTGAGCTGTCTAAAAGAAGAGCATGCACTGATAAAGAATGGTATGCAAGTCAATGTTGATGTGAGAAAGTATATATAATATGTTTTGATTTTGATTCAGAGGAAGAAAATGAAAAAGGATAATAATGGGGGGGGGGGAAAAATCATATCTAGGAAGAGAATAAAATAAGACAAACCAGACTGTGAAGTAAAAGAAAATTACAATATAGTCAATGACAAATTAAGTAAAGACAGAACAAAGAGTTATCAATGTAATTAGCCATAATGCCAAGTCCTGAGATATCTTCAGAGAGAAGTCAGGTGATTAATAGAAACACCTTAGGGGATGTATAGTGCTTGGTTAGGTACATTTACCTGAGTTAAGCAAAGAAAGGTGCACAAAATATAAAGGTCTCCTGTGGTTACAAAGCCTCTACACAATAAAGGAAAAGAATCATTCCTTGGTGATGAATATGTCTAGGGCAGTTGTTCGACCAGATCAACATGTGAACAAACTACATGTGTAAAGTCTCCCTCCAGCATGGTAGAGGGATTGGAAAATCCATTCCAGCCTTTTTCAGTATCTGCCACATACAGCCAAGTACAGAGGTACTAATTGCAGGTCCCTGAAATATCAACCAGAGAAATCTTTTTTCTTTTTTTTTTCTTTTTTTGTTTGAATTTAAGATAAACATTATCACTTCAGACAAAATTCAAATTTCCTGGGTTTTTTTTGGTGTGTTTGTTTGTTTAAAAAAAAAAAAAGTTTAAATCAGCATTAGGTCATGGTCAGTCTCACAATTTGCTTCTACAGGAAACCTGACAGAAAAGTCTCAAGCAATGCAAGGTATTGTTTATTAATACAACTTTCCCAGGTCAAATCCACTGAGATCAGCTTAACATTTTGGCTACTGCTTCAATTACCATGGTCAATTGGATAAGCAGGTCATTATCAGTAATTTAGCACTGTTCAAATGACTGTTTCCTAATGTGCCTCAAGTGGCTGTTAATATTTATGATGTGTAATCCTGCTCTAAAATAGTTGCACGACTTCTGTGCAAGTTCTCCACATACAGCACACTCCTCTCCTTTCAAAACCCACAACATTCTCTTCTCATTCTTGCCTGAACATAATTCCAGGCAGCTTTTTGTTCAAGTTTTGATAACAGAACTACCGTGCAGGAGGAAAAGTCAGATCCTCTGTAGGCTTTGTGCTACTCCTAAAGCAAATGTGGGTGATGCTATTGGACCTTGAAAACCTAGTTAAGTGTATACTACCTTTTTCCCCATAACATACCAGCCTTGTGACAGACAGCTGTGATTTATTTATTTTTTTTTCCAGTAAAAAATTGCACCGCACTCCTTGTGGCTTTTCTTAACTTCAGTGTAAAGTTCGTGCCTCCATTTTTAATCACCTTATCACCTTCCACAATGACTAGACACATCTGTGCTCACTGAAGAAGTGAGATTATGAAATTCTAGTCCTGCTTTGGGTTCTTTGATGGAGTTCATCTGATCTTAGCTTGTACTCCACACAGAACAGTCAAACATTTGACATTTTTTACCCTGAACTGACAACTAAGCTACATCTTTTTGAGGGGATGAAAGTTTTTTAAGGTGTTTTTACTTTCCACTGTGGGACTTCAGAATGGTTAAATAAGGTAGAAAACATTTTAAAGCACAATTAACAGTAACTTACTACTCTTTGATAATAGAGATTACATCGTCAGCTTCTTGAGAAGTGCAGAGCAAGACACAAGCAAAGAATCCAGCAAGAAGGAAATACCACCCCTGTCAGCTGTGGTACACAGAATGGACATACCCTCCACGCTTTGAAGATGTGAAAAAGGGGAAAACACAGGCTAAAATTAGAAGGTGTGCACTGTTAGTGAACACAACAGAATTTTAAAAGACCAGTGCAGAGAGAGGAGAAACAATATAAACACAGTAAATAAAGAAAAGTGATGAGAGTCCTAATTAGTGAGGGCTGTTACAGGGTATCCTGCTGTTCAAAGGATCAAAGCCATGAACTGATCAGAAGTAAAAAAAGGACAGGAATTTCACATGTAACTTCAGACTATCTTTCAGTCTCATCAGGGAAAATGGGAGATCAGATTCTCTTAAACCAGAGAAGAAGTAGAGCTTCAGGACAAACCAACTCCAGAGTTTAAAAATAAAAATTTGATTCTATGGCTGACAGATTAATAGAATCATTCTGGTTGGAAAAGACCTTCAGTTCATCAAGTCCAACTGTTACCTCAGTACTGCCAGGTCACAACTAAGCCATGTCCCTAAGAGCCACATCTACAACTCTTTTAAATGCCTTAAGGGATCGTGACTCCACCACTTCCCTGGGCAGCCTGTTCCAGGGCTTGACAACCTCTTTTGTGCAGAAAATTTTCCTAATATCCAATCTAAATCTCCCCTGTTGCAGCTTCAGGCCATTTCCTCTTGTCCTGTCGCTTGCTACATGGGAGAACAGACCAACCCCCATCTCACTCCAACCTCCTTTCAGGTAGTTGTAGAGAGCAATAAGGTCTTCCCCTGAGCTTCCTTTACTCAGTACCCCAAAGAAAACTAAGATATTATGATATTTTTGGCAAGAACTAATTTAACTGGCCAATTTGGAATTAGCAAAAAGTTTATTTAAGGGATTGATTACGAAAATGCCAATTCAGGATGTAGAGCCAACTGGTTGAAAAAGTTTTCACTGCTGCAGAATCCAGGATGCAGAGCAGTTTCAGCTCAAACAGAACACTTTAAATAAGGTTGTCTGTCTGCCAGTTTAAAAAGAAAGAGTTACATGTAAACAAAATCATTACTTGTAGTAATTTCATATTTATTGTGGTGTTGTGGTCCCTTGATCCACGTGAAATGTAATATAGAAGTCAGGATAGTAATAATTATTTAATATTCATTTTCATTATTTCAGTATACAATGGTATTTTTTAATAGTAGATTATTTTACCAGAGTGAAAAAAAGTTCTGTGCAAGATATACACATATACAGAACAGTCAGAGGCAACTGAGGATTTCATGTCTGCATACAGTGTAACACTTTGTTAAAACTTTGAAGTACCATTATGTTAAGTGAAATGTATTATGATGCAGAGATTAAAATGCATTCTCAATTGATTCACACTTCCAATTAAATTTATGGGCAGCAGAGACATAATGATATTATCCACAAAACTGTACCAGATATGGTAATAGCAGCCAATTGCATCTGTGTTGTAAAAAGTGTAACAATAGTGCACTATCACTGGTTCTAATTACCTCCTATCCTTTAGAGAGTGGCAGGTGGCCAATGAAATGCAGATATAAAACCAGCATATAATCAGATGAAGGGAGATGAAGCTGTTATTGGCTTTTAGTTATGTAAATGAAGAATTTTACTCAACAAGTTATTTAGTCATCTTGATGAGTGGAAACAGTCATTTGGAAGATTAATTATACAGCGCTTCCTATGATTAGACCAACCAACTGTATTTTATACTCTTTGAGATAGAAACATCTTGAAATGTATTAAGTTAGTAGTGAGAATGACTTTTGTTTATTTCTTTTATGGAAAATTCTCCAAAGAAAACCTAGTACAGATGAGAGCAATTGGCACAGTGGCAAACTTGTAGAAAAGGCTCTCTCCTCTAAAATTGGTTCTCTTTTTCTCTGCTTTTCAGACCTGCTTTGAGTTAATATCTTGCACACAGATGTACTCAACTACTAGAAACAGTCTTTCAGATAAAGCACAAATGGAGAACCTGATCACTTACAGTCTCTTGAGATGGCACAGTACATTCAAAAGGACAGCAGTGCTTGCTCATATCCTACCAGGATTCCTTAGCTCTTGGGCTAAGCAAATAGCAGATCTATTTCCTCCATAAATATTTGACTGAAGTATAAAATAAACTGGGACTCATACCATGCCTGTGAACATATTGCACCTACTCGTACAAACATGATTACTTCCTACCACAGATACTCACTGAAAGGACAATTTTTGCTTGAGTTTTGTCAAAGGGAAAAAAGCCTCCCTTATGTTAATTTCTAAAGGGCTGTGTTACTTAACTACATGAGTCACTCAGGCAAGAATAGCATTTCATGATTTAATGGATTGATATGTCATGAACTGTGCTTTAAACAGCTGTGTAATCTACAAGAAATCCATACAAGGATAATTTGATAAGATATTTTGCATGACAAAACCCCCAAAGTATTGTGTTAGTTCGTGTTCATTCCAAAGTGGAAGAAACTAAACTTTTGACATAACTGCCTCTAGCACTGAACATTGTAGAAGAGAAGAGAGATAGAGGGCTGCAGATGAGGAAGACAAGGGAACAAGCAGACGGGGTTCATCCCCCAAAGACATAACAGAGCCTATGAAAGTTCACTCTGTAAGTTACCACTGATTTTGCTTATTTCTAAAATACTGTATGTTGTAGGGCTAAAAAAACCCAAACCTAAAGAAGATAAATTTGTTACTATTTATCATCTTGGTTATTGCAAGTATGATTATCATCCTTCACAGTCCCACTGACAAACACAAACCTCTAAGAGGAAACATTACTTTCATCTTTAGATTCTATACCATCATATTATGGCTTTGTGCAATAATAAACACAATTACTGTTTCTTTTACCTTGCTATTCTGTCTTCTTATCAGAATACCTTAACTCAATCAACACTTCACCCAATTTTCAGATTTATTTTTTTCTTTTCTAATGTTTACTCTTCTTCTTTGCACGAATAAGTGAGCAAGTTTACAGATAGCTACTGTCTGTTGAATATCTAGCTTCCAAATTTACAGGGATAATCTCAGCAAAGGTGAGGTAGCCCCTGACTTTGCCATCCACTTATCAACTTTCAGGAGCCCCTACCTGCATCTAGGAGAATGGCTGTTGTCCTGTGCAACCCCATATCTCCTGTATCCTACCACTCAGGCCACTGTCTCAGACACAGTCTGCCTTGCATCCCACTGCCTTCTCACTCTTACTGCTTGAGGACCAGAGCTGGGACCTGCAGTACTGGTTTGTGGAGCACGATGACCACCATCGGCTCATTAGCCACCACATTCAAAGAAGGGAGAGGGAATGCATAGCAGAATTGTATCAGAAAAGCCTAGGAGGGCTCTACTACCATGACAAGGCTGCATGTGCAGCTGACATGGTAGCAGGGACTAAGCTAGACTACAGAGTGGAAATTGAGTGGGTAGTTTTTGACTTGGTTAGTCACCAAGCAGGAAACCACTCTCAGAGTTCCAGTGGAAGAGCTTTAGAAAGTACAACACTCCTCACAGTCAGCACTATGTATCATCTCTCTTCCACGTCCAACACCCTAATGCCACAAGAAGCCTCACACCCCCCCTTCCTTTACCTGTGAAAACATTAAAAAAAACCAGTATTGCACCTACCAGGATGGCAGTGTAGGAGATTTCCACAGGAAGCTCCCAGTGTTGAGTAGGAAAGAGAACAGAGCAGAGGACTGTCTCTCGATGTATGGGCGTATAGGTTTTTCTGCCATGCTCCAGCATGGAGATCTTAGAAAGGCATCAGCACATACAGGCTCTTCTAAACTGTGCAACACAGTGGTCATGGGATCCAGAGTGTCCAAGCATCACAGAGGCTTCGTGGTACATTTCCATCTAAAGATCAGTTGTAGATTTCTAAAACAGGGCACACCTACTGGGTCTCACACAAAGAACAGTTGTCACTGGTCTCCAGAAGCACAGTGTCCACCTCCTTGAGCTTCTAGCATTGCTCATCAGTCATCTTGCATCCAGTGGCAGCCAGAAGATTAATAGCATTCTGACTCCCCCACCAAGTCCTCTGTCTCTGGAGAAACCTTTTGTTCAAAAGCCTTTTGCTAATATCAGCTAGGAGAAGGTCCATCCAGGAAGCAAAGACAAACATACACTATAGCTTAGGCCAAACCTGATGCTCCCTGGCTGAGCTGAACTACAGTTCCTAGGTTCAGGTGCAGAGGTAGATGGAGGCCCCAAGTGAGGATGATCAGAGCCATTAAGGTCAGTTGGTACTCTCAGTGGCCCGACAGAGGCTTAGCTTCAAAATCATACAGCTTGTCCTGGTTGGAGCTAAAACAGAACTAATTCTGTTCAGTGATTTTACTTCTCAGTTCAGTTCTTCTGACTGCACTTTCTAAAGTTAACAGCATATGTTTCCATACAGTGTCTGCTTCCAGCAGCGATAACACCTCATGTTTAGAGTTAGTACCAAGGGTTGGTGTGCAGATCAAGGCCACTGCTGGATCTTCTGTACCATGTTGGGGGTGCAGACAGTAAAAGACTGCACCTGCTGGGGGAAGCAGACAGGACAGGTGACCCTAAACTGACCAACAAGGTATTCCAGCCCATAGATCTCCTATTCAGGATAAAGCTCAGTGATCATGAGGGCTAAGCTCTGTTTTTCAATGCCTGATGTCCGAGGAGGGCTCTGTCCATTCTGCCTTTGACCCTGATCTGTGTGCTCCTGAATCCAGTTCCCACCTGCTGTTGAGTCCATTCTTGGACTTCCCCAGTGCCTGCTCCACAGCATCAGTGGTGGTGATGATACAATTGCCATCAGGAGGGTTGGGTTCACTACTGGTTTTGTACAATTCATATATTTTCCATTTCATTATTTTAATTTTCATTTAAGCTGTTTCCGTTTTCTTTTCCAATCCGTAAGTCTCTCTCCCTCATTCCCCTTCTCTTCCCCTTTGGGATGGGAGAGGGGTTAATACAGAGTGTCTGTCATTCATCTGGAGGCTTGCCCAACCCTTGACACTGCTGCTGTACAAATACAGCCACAATGGACAGTGGGGTGGGGCTGGGGAGAGGAGCTAGGTGTAAAGGAAGTGCAAAATGGTGTAGTCACAGTCTGCCTTGCATCTCTGGAAAAAAAAAACACAACAAAACACAAAACTTTTAGCCTTAATCTATTACTTTTGTGTGGAACTGCAAAAAAATATGTGAATAACTTCCAATTTAATAATCTCCTCAGACACAAGCATGATGCTTACCTGTTGAACTCGCATTCTGCCTCCGAACAGTAACTTTTGGGTGAACAGACTAAAACTGAATCTCAGAGATTTTCCAGCTCAGTGGCACAAGACATGCATTTAAATTGCATCCCTGAACTTAAGCGTTGCTCCTCATAGTAACAACCGGGCCACCTGCTTGCTCCCTCTTTCTGTCCTGAAACAACAGAAAACAGTTGTGAAGCTGCCCAACACCCACACCCTTTTCAAATCAAACACTCAAAGAGAACAAACAAACTGATGTATCATTTTTGCTATTCACCTCTTCCTTGGTAATTCAATTTTTTTTATGTATTGAAGAAGAAAATTGGAAGCCAATCTAAGAAGCTTTGAGGTTTCAAATTGGAATAAGTTATTTAAATTATTAGAACTGAGTCAAACTAAGATTTTGTTTCTGAACTCTCAAAATCTACGTGGAAGGCCAGATGCAGACCCCATATTTGGAGGAGGTCTCTAGGTCTTCAGTAGGACAGAGAAAACTAGGTAATATTATCACAACTGAACATTGGTATGTTTGGATTCAAATCAAGACCAAAATGTTGCAGTCCATGTTATAGTCTATGATCACTCAGGAAGATTTTACTGAGATCTACAAAATCTGAGAGACATCTTTTGTAACCACAGGGTAACATACTTCTTACGTTAAGTACCATCTATATAAAACACTATTCCTGCTCTCTCTCTTTCAGGTTAGCAAAATGGTTGCTTTGCTGACACCAAAAGGTAGAAATAAGAAAGGTACCATGTGTCCCTTTGCAAGTAGAGAACAGCAAAGTGATTTGTGAATGCTTCTTATTTGTGTATTTGTTTGCATCTGCATGCGCAGTTTTTATGTGGTTGGTAGGCAAAAGGGAAGAAAAAAAGAATAAGTGTTTGGTGGGTCAACTATTGATGGAATAGTCTGAGCAAGCACCTGCAAAATTCACTACAGTAATTTATCTGCATGGGTCAATGGCTATTGACTGTCTGAAAATAAAGGTCGATCGCGGTGATAGATTTCAAAGCCATAGCTATGAACACATGTTAATAAACGCAGCACAGAAGGGATTTTTGGCTCTGCTGGAAAGGACAGACAATCAATATCCATGTGTCCTTGCCCAGGCTGAACTTTGTACTTGGATTATGCTAATTAAAGACTAAATAAAGTGCTGATGCTTTCATATTATTAAGAGGTGGAGGAAAATAATAAAGCGGAAAATGGCTTTTGTTGGCTATTTCATGCTGAAATGAGAAAACAATACACCTAAGCCAACTGAGAAAAACAACACTGTGGTTTTTTGCAAGTATCCTCTCCTGTCCCAGGTACTATTTCTACTATATGCTTGCCACAAGAGCAAACTCAGCACTTTACACTGCAAACAGTTTGGATAATTTTTTGTAGGAGGGCCCAGAAGGGCTGAAGAGATGGTTTTTCCAGACAGGTGGCCAAGCCATAAAAGTTCACTCATCCCTGGATGTTTTATCCAGACACTTGAAGCTCCTCTTTAGACAGAAGCAAAAGTGCAGCTTCCCAGCAGCCTGAGCCACCCTGCCTGAACCTCTGCAATTCTCCTTCCTCTTGTTTGCATCCCCTCCCTCCCTGCCTGGCACTTGGACTTGTCCAAGTGAGCTGTATGAGTGAGGTAATCTAGCTGAAAACTGACTACTTGATTTGGTAGGAGTAGGATGCAGATGTAGCAGCTCCACTCTCCACATATGCTACTGAAAATGCCGTAAGGATGGAAACAGGACCATAAAACTGAGGCAGGGCTGAGCAGTCTGGCCTTAAGCAACCATAAACTGTGGTGGATGTACCCTGAGAAGTGAACTGCAAAGGAGAGAGGCTAAATATGTATCTTACCATGTATAACCTGGTCTGTGAAATGACTGAGTTTTGATCACTTGCTGCAACGACTGGTAGGACAAGTATTCTATTATGCCATTTGACTGCTCTGTCTGGTCATTGCAAGAAATGCCTACATTAGTCAAGTATTTAATGAAATACCTTGCATTAATATTACAGCCATACTGTGAAAATAGTTATTGAGTGAAATGACTAAAATTTCCCTTCATTTAGATAATAGATGCATTGTAAAAATAAGTGTTAATTTTCTGAAATCATACATAGAACTCTAGGTCAAGGGGTGAGCACAAAAGACTACACAATGCTCTGAATGTGTATAGTAGGAACAGCTTTACTTCTCTTTTTGAGTTAGCAATTCCAATTAATCAGGAACCAGGTATTTCACATACTATCTACAAATTATTTTCCATATTTTCCTGTTATGAATAAAAACTTTTGCCAATTCTCAAACCACTTAGGTGCTCAGGTAAGATAGTTATCTTCTTTTTAAAATATTCAGAATTACCTCGCATGCAGAATAAACAGTTTGATTACATATAAATATCTAAACTGCAGATTCCTAGATGATCCCAGATGAATCAGGCTTTCAAAATTGTTTTATGCACTTTTTCTTTCACTACCACTTAGGTCGGATATAACAGGACAAAATGGTTTTTCTCTGCTGTAATTTGGCTGTGTTAAATTTAGCTGAATTTTACCATTTAGTTCTGTTTAAAATTAAAAATTCAGATTTTCCAAACATTTTTCAATTTTATTTTTCAACTGAAACAAGAGGTCAAATTTAAACTGAGTTTATTAATAGTTTACTTTGTTTCTGAAAGGAACACAGTAGCCTCAAAAAACTTTTCTCTGCACTGGCAGTAATTTCTGTTTTCAAATGAACATTTTAATCCTTGCCACTTTGTACCTATTTTCCCCTAAAGCAGCAAGATGACTGGGGTTTTGCCAACACCTACATTGCATATGAACTGTAAAATCTTTATCTTCTTTGCATTAACCTGTAAGATTAAGTCTAAGCCTGTGCTTAGAGACTAAAATAATTTCTTAACTATTTGTCTTTACAGATAACCTGAATTAAGAAACAGCCAATATACTCCTGTCAAGATAATGTAAATATTTTAAGGTATATGTTAAAGTCTGAGTACAACACAGCATCACCTATATGTGTGCAAAGTACCTCGTACTTCATCATTTCCATATTTTCATCAAGTAGACCAGCAGTATTCACAATAGCTAAAGCTGTAGAAGCATAATAGATTTCTTAGTTCTATGACCATTTTCCCATCCACTCAGTCAAGAAAAGAGATTTCTTATCAGCTAGATCACTTACATCTCCTACCTTTCCATCCATCTGCTGGAGGGGAAGAGTTTGAATTAATGGAACCATTTAAATTCACTATAAATAAAGGGGTTTATGTGTCTTAGTAATCCTTTCCTCTCCTTTCCCTCCTCTGCCTCTTCACATACATTTCCCAAAATTCCTTTTGAAGGTGTCAAAATGAAAGTGGAGACCTTTCAAGTATTTTCCTCTTTAAATAGACTAAAATACCTATGAGCTATACACCGATCTGTAGGTTACACTGGCTTCCTAGTAATCCCTGTTAGTTGGTACACATACTTCATTTAAATAAATATATCTGCAGCCTTGAATGTTTCATAGTCATTACACAGTATAGAATCAGATTAAAGCAAAATTCTACTGACTTATCCCAGTGGTAGTCTTTCCATCAGATAATACTTAGGTGTCACAGTGGTGTTAAAAAGACCAGCTACAGTACAAAGACTGGCTATTGATCTGCCAGTCGTTTTGATCAGGTACATGACTGCAGAGCACTCTGGAGTGCTCCTGGCCCATGTACTTGGCCCTCTTTCCCATGTGTGAGGCATTCTGGAGATCACTCAGCTCGCACACAGGTGAGGGGTCAGATCCCAGCCAGGGCACAGAGCCAGGGTATTGGGTACATCAGTTCAGAAGGAAGTTTCCTTTGTGTACTCTTTGTAAATCAAGTGTTAAAAGTTGCAGAGATTTATGTATAGTTTGAATCTAAAAGCACTTTTCTCTCTAAAATTACTTGACATTTTTTACCGATAATTAAGCAGAATTACATCACAAATTATTTTAATCTTCTTAATATCTGGAGCCCAGCTTTCTTTTCAAGTATACATGGTCTCTTAACTGATCATATGACATGAAATGTGAATAGATTAGTAGAGTGATTCTACCTACATTTTCATCATATCACCAAACATCATCATCACCAAACAATCACTTTCATCATCACCAAACAATGTTATCTTAACTCTCATCACTAAATTCAATGGTCATTCGAGACGTTTCAAGTGATGAAAGATGATGAATGATTTAATGACATCTAAGTATTAATTCAGCCAACCAGTGTGCTATTTTACTGCCTCTCAAATAGTTAGAAGCATTAACACCAATATTGGTGGTTAGCTTCACCCACAGCTGGGGAAGGAACAGGCCGGTTACCTCCTGTGTGACTGGACAGAAGTAAAAGGGAAAAAAAATGTCTCTCAAGGCTTTAGATTAAGACAGGTTTTGCTTTAGTAAAGATGGTGGTGTTCTCCAGAATAGCAGGCATGGCCTGCTGTCCAGTCAGAAAGTCACAAGGCTGTTTCCTCACTCCCCTTTTTGGAGGTGTCTAGGTTTGAGAGACAGGAATCTGCCAAGGAAGGCAGGAGCCCCCCTTTAGAATGGAAAATACACCCCCCTCCCCTCCAAATGCTTAGAATTTGAAATTAAGGGGCTTTCAGGCAAAGATGAGGAATAGGAATAACCGTTCTTTACTAATTTATATATATGTATATAAAGCAAAACAACTGAACAGTAGTAACTATAGTACTAACAACGCACAGAACCAGGACCCCAGTGCCAACCTCACTCGGCCGCAAGCCCTTCCCCTTTGTTGCAGCTCACTGCCGGCGAGCAGGGAGGGCGCGATGTCCCCGCGCCTGCAGGGCCGCTCCGGAGCCAGCTCAGGCCTCACGTGGGGATG
>WUAM01000071.1:28157891-28186642 GCA_024336885.1 Actenoides hombroni
CCTGGCGGGTTTGAGGCAGTGTGATGTAATCAATCTGCCAGGCCTGCCCATACTTATACTTGGCCCATCGTCCCCCACACCACAAAGGTTTGAACCGTTTCGCTTGTTTGATTGCGGCGCATGTTTCACAGCCGTGGATAACCTGCACACTAGCGTCCAAAACTGGAACAGGCTGCCCATAGAGGTTGTGGAGTCTCCTTCTCTAGAGACTTTCAAGACCCATCTGTATCTTTTCCTGTGTGACCTGCCCTAGGTGTTCCTGTGCTGGCAGGGGGGTTGGACTCCATGAACTCCAGAGGTCCCTTCCAGCCCCTACCATTCTATGATTCTATGATTCTATGATTCTATGATATCATAAATTTCACAACTTGTTCTCAAAGTGTCCTCATAGGTACGTGGTGGAAACCAGGCCTATGGTCTAAGATCGTAAAGCCCAAAAGAAAGTCTTTCAGGAGTTCCAGTATTACCTCTTAGTGATTTTCTTTTTCTGTTTCTGTTTCTGTACATCAATCCTTCTTTTCCTACAGCTGCAAAAACTGCAGAAAATTAATTTATATATCCTCAAGCCTTAAGATCTTCACCATTGGAGGACGGCTGCAAATAGACCCACAAAATGCACACAGCATGCAGGATTTGCAACATGCAATGTTGGCTTCACGCCATAGCATCAGTATACAGTGACATTGCAAAGGAGGGAAACAATGCCAGCTCCTGCTGGTGTGAGGTCTGTTGAGATTACGTTCAATGCACTCATGCCTCCCCTACGTCCCAGTTTTGAAGAGGATTAGATGTAAATTTTCTCTTCTTCTGATGGAAATATACAGAAGTTTCTTTTCTCACTTCTTTTCCAGGTTGCTCGCAGACTTTATTCACAGAACAATAAAGCAAACTGTAAGAAAACAGCTAAAGTTTAAAAACTTTAACAAAGAGAAAGGAAAAATTCATGCTGTATAGAAAGCAATGTTAACATTTCATTTTTGGAACCAGATTTGCCTCAAAAAAGCTAACATCAGCATTGCATACCTGCAAGGAGAAGCTGGAGTATCCAGAAGGCACAGAGAGGAGGGTGTTCCAAGACAGCTTCCCCGCACGCTTCCCACAATCCTATAGCCAGTTAGCAGGACGTTTTCGGCTTTAACATTGCCAGGTTTTCTTCCATCTGCAGCCGGATGAAGTTTGTGAGCGTGAACCGCCTCTGCCACCGTGTGAGAGCTCGCGGGAAGTGCAGGAGTGCCCTGGAACCAGCAACCAGCATTCCTGCACCAAGCCTTTCCTTTTAAATGAAGAACCTGGTCAATACTGCAATTCTCTGCCAGTAGGGAATCACCTCAAATGACACATGGTCAAAGACGCTTAATCTCGTCAGTTTTATTTGCCAACGGATTCGAGAAAAAAAAAAAAAAATTTAAAAAAAAAATTTAAAAAAGCACTGCCAAATTCCCAAAACTCCTGGAGTGTGAACAAACTTTGTGACAGTTGCAATCTGAAGCTGTGTGTTTGTCACAGACACTCACATCCTTCATAAATCACTGCTGAGGAATGAACAGCAAGGAGAGCATCTCTCCAATGAAATAATTGAATATATAAAAAAATCAAACGGCAAAGGGGGAACTGTCAGCAGACACTTGCTGCTCAAATGCATTCATTAAAAATTGCTTAGCTGCTGGGAAACCATCTGCTTTGATGCCAGGCAGTTGCAGGCAATCCCACAACCATGAGCACACGTTTTTTAAACCATTCAAGGACTAGATGCAGTTCAAGTTACAGAAATAAAATGAAGACAGTAAAAATAAATAAATAAATAAATATTTTTTTTATGGACTAGAATATTCATGCAAAAAGAAAAGTGCCTCTAGACACTGGGTATGCTGTGAACCCTTTCAGCCACCTATTTCCTATGCACCGTTGTGGACATGCAACTTACCTAAGCAATGTCAAGATGTAATTTAAAAAAGAGAGTTTGTCATGAATAGTATTCCAAATATATTCCATGTTTCAGCTATCAGAAAGGTTTCTGCAGCTATCACGTGCACAGTAGTGGAGCTAGTTGGAAAAGAAGTGGGTGTAGAGAGGAGATGTGCACAGGTCAGCATTACCATTGTTTACTGCTGTTCTTTTTTTTTTCTGCTCAAGCTCATTCAAAATGCAGACCATGTTTATGACATGGAATAAAGCAAAGAAGATCTCAAGCCCTTCATAAAGACTAAGCAATAACCAGTTGTGTTAATAACTGCTTCTAGTTCTTTACATTCACGTATGTAGGTACATATACATGTGTGTAAATAAATAGGTGAATATTTGTTTAGCTGTACTGCTTCTTTACACTCATGGCAAAGGAAAACTATTCTAAGATATCTGAGCTCCTCTATAGGAAGAACTGTCATTGTAATATCTACCAATATGACAGCAATGGGTTCCCAGCAAGGCCTAGGATTAAAGAACATTGACAGCATTGTTTGATGCAGATGGAGCCTTCAATTCCCAACCTGGTCCTGCAGAAGGCAAGGGAGGGTGGGATGAAGGACAGCACTACTGTCCTGAAGTTTTCCAGCATCATCTGAGGGCATGCATTTTGATCCCATCATATATGACTTAGGGCAACAGAGGTCCTGTGAAATTTAATCTGATTATTATTGAAAGAATAGGCTCACTCTTCCTGTATCAGTGACGTATATTTTACCAAAGTTGAGAGGTGCATGAATATCACTACACTGTAGCTGTCACTATGTCTTACTTGGATGATATTTAAATAATACTGTTAACCTTCTTCTAAGTCTGACTTCTTATGCAACAGCCCATCTTTATGTGGCTAACATTTATGTCCTGACTTAAGAGTTTTCTGTGTAGCATTTGAGGATATCTGATTAGGTCCATACAGACAGAGAGACCATAATTAAAATTGAGTCTTGAAAACTGACATTAAACCTTCCTTTTCTTCTCGTGCTGTAGGGAAAAAAACAGCTCTGGGAGTTAATGATTTGCAGATAAAACTGAACCTCTTGAAGGATGGAGATCCTATATGTTCTCCAGCATGAATGTAGGTTGTCCAAGTTAGTGAGTGCCTTGGGAAGTTGAGCCACTGGTCCTGCAGCAACTACAGCATTATGAGACCCTGTAGCTCTCATGCCTGGCACACTGAGCTAGAGGAGAGGCAGATCCAGATTTTACTCCTTTGCCAGACAAAGACTGAGGCTGGTTTTGCATCCAACCCTTTTTACTACCTGTTTTGTTTGTAAGCCACACAGGGCAAAGACAATACTCCAGCCTGAGCTTGCACCAAGTGGAGTAAACTGAGTCAGGCTCAGTGCCGTGCTTCAATACACTGATGTAAAGCACTCACAAGTGAGTTGACTATGCTGTGAAAGACATCTAATACCTCTTTCATACTTTCTGTCTGCAGCAGAGGCCAAAAGGGTCCTTGGGCCCTCTCCATACAAACATTTGCTGCTATGGCCCAAGCTCCAGCTCCATGGAAAGTGCTCTCCCAGCCAGCCTTTCAGGAGCATCGTGAGGAGGTGGTGGAGTGGGCAAAGTCAAGGCAAACTCAGTGTATGGCATATCGTAACATCTGCTGGTGGTTAGCCTCAGTTTTACCCAACCATTGCTCTGAATCTTTCTCGGCATGGACACTGATCTTTCTATGATCCCCTTGGGCACCAAGGGGACTTGAGGACACAGAACAGGGAATGATTCTTCATCTTTCCTCCGTGTCCCGCAAAGTAGATGGGAGGTGTGATGAAAGCCATCACACGTGATCTGCCAAATATGAGGCTTCTGGAATAAATGAGGGTTATCACAAACACCACTTTAATGGCTCAGTCATGTTCTGAATGAGGTGGGACTCTAGCAGAAGTAGCAGCTGCTAAATAAGTGCAGTAAAATGACATCTGCACATACAGAAAGAGACTTGTGAGTTCAGAGCACTGCCTATTTTCTTTTCAAGATAATTCTAGGAAGAATGCAGTAAAGTAAAAGAGATTCAGTGCTAGGGAATCTAATCACATTGCTTTTTTGTTATTATTTAAACAACACATCTACTAAAATATACTCAATGGAAGCTAAACAAGCTCACTAACAACCTCACTTTCATTTTGTAATTCAAGGCCTTCCTGGTGATGTATGAGAAGCACAAGAGAAAAGCTCTCTGCTTCCACTAATGTTTTATGTCAAAGTTATAATTTTATTCCAGAGCTGCCTTGTTTCAGCCTCTGAGAGTAGCATTGTAACATCTTAGAGACTGCTATGTAAATCAGTTTAATTACTGTCAGATGGTTAGATCAACAGTGTAAAAGCACTGAACTCTCTTACTGATGAACAAGCTAGCAAAATTAAACCACACACTAGAAACTGTACCTTAAATACTTCTGCAATACCAATGAGAACTGTATTCCTAAATTAAAATTCCAAGTAATGCTCACTGTCTCTTTCTTTAAGGTGTTTTGGTTGGTTTTTTAACGAATGACAATAGGTGGGAATTTCAGAATTGCTTCAGCAGCCAGGATTCCCACACCCCATTGCCAGAAAGGTCTCCAACCTTCCAACACATCCAGAAGTGGAAATACCCAAACCTATCACTTATTTTTGAAATCTGAGCTGCAATCTAGTTTTATGCCCAGTTTTGGTGTTTGAGCACAAAAGTGTCTCTATGGTCTCAGTCATAACATGTACTCTGCATATAGCTTAATTCAATTCTTTTTTTAATTGAAATGTGCATTTTAAGTCAGATGTTCAGAATGTTATTATTGTTGGAATAATTTAACAGAGGAGAAAAATCATATTGTAAATTTATAGCTTTACTGAAAATGCAGGGTTTTATAAAAAAAAAAACCCAAAACAACACACTTTGGATTTGATGCACTAAATTATAGAAGAGTTGAATTAGTTTGCTCAAGAGTAGCATTGCAACATTTCACATAAAAGGCCAAAAAGAAGAATTATGTTAAGACTCCCAGGGTAGACAAAACCTTTCACATGTTTTTAACAGCATGTATGAGTCCTCTGAACAGGCCCTTCCTTAGTCCTACCCTGCTGAGATTAATAAACCTAGTTACAGGAAGAGAGAAGGAATGGTTGGTTGTTTTTTTTACAATTGGCATTTAGGAGCAAATGAAATCTACTTGGATGCTAATTCAAGTAATAATGTAATGGTTTGCCAGCTTTTCTCACATCTTAATGACGTGCAGTAATAAAATCCACTCTAATGACGACAGGGTTCATCGAGTGGTTTTTGGAATGACTAATTTCATCTTGTGTATTCCAGGGTAGCAAACACTGGTGAGTAAATTGTTTAGAAGAGTCTCAGACTTAAAGTATGGGGATGGCTTGACAGCATTAAAAAGCTTTTCAAGCACAGAATATAAATAAGCACCAAACTCAAAAGAAAAATATCTGCTAAAAAAAACCAAAAAAACCCTGAAAAACAAACAAACAAACAAAAAAACAAGGAAAAAAACCAAACAAACAAACAATAACCAAAATGAAAGGAAAGGTGGCTAGCAGTAGGAAAAAAACCCAGCACTCTGATTATTCCAATCCATTGCAAATCAGGTATGACTCAAAGCTAGCAGTCAGCCTGATGTGCAATGGCTAACCAAAGTTACTACTCCAAAAGTGGTCTTCCCTGTCTTTCTCATCTCCTACATCTCTTTTGGGTAGCTGCACTTTGCACAGTAAAATAAACACCCTTCAATATGGCAACCTCCTCCCAGACCATGAGAGTGCCTGACAGGAGATCACCCTGTGAAAGTTGTGAGACAAGGGGGTCTTTCTCCACTCAGGGCACATTATGGGGCAACCTGGGTATGCCTTCCCTGAGGGAAAAGAGATGGGGCTGGAGTTTAACTGAAGGATGGTCACTTTTCTAAACCATGCGCTAGAGAAAGGACAGAAATTGAAGACAGAGATGGAAATGGTGCTGAGGGGCAGATGCAAACTGCTGCAAGAGAAGGGAATCTGATAGCATGCTGAAAGAGATGAAGCTGGCTCAAGATACAAGGGACATTTGAAGCCCATAAAATGCTCTGTGCAAGCACTATTTTAAAATTACCATGGGGCTGTAAAGCCTCTTTTCTTACCCTTTTACTGTTCACTACTGCAATTTGAACAACTTCTGTGTGAGAGAGGCATAGCCCAACAGGCTTCAGGCCAGGACCAGTACCATCTACATCAACATCCTTAAAAAGGCAAATGGACATTCAGGTTGAAAGCAAGATACTGAGTAAGTTTTTCACAGTTACCTAAGAATGACAGATGAAAGTCTGCTAGAAAGACTTTGCTTAATATTACCCCTTGATACAATTTTCACAAACCATTACCCAATTTCACAAGAGTCAGCAGTTTTAAAAGAACCCCACTGGCCTTTCATCACTGTCTCTAACCCACATCATGCAAACAGTATTTTCCTTTGCATTCTAAATGCATGTATTAACCAGCAAGTGGTCCCACAGAAATTGAAATCAGCCTTTAAAGACCCCTTGCCTCTTTAACAAGAAATGGCATTTTGCTGGAAAATCTATCCAAGTTAACAGGATCGTGGACTTAACAGCAGAGAAAAAAACTCAAACCTTTACTTGGAAAGCAGTTTAAAAATAATTTGCTCTTTGTAGGCCTATAAGAACTGTGGTTTTTTTCCAGTCCCTGGGTGATCTGTCACTTTCATCTTTCAGATATCTCCTATTAAGAATCTAAATTAAATTAGCTGTTAAAACACCAAGTTTGTTCCCTATGTCTATTTCAGTAAATTGAAGTTTCTCTCTTCCTCTTAAAGCACAGGTAACTAGGTTCATAAAAAGAAGGTAGGGGTAGTACTAGGAGTACAGGAAAAAAAGTACCTATCATGCTGGTATCATGTCCCAAAGGATGCAGTTGAAACAGTGTTGATGGAATAAATTAAAATGAACCTGGAAAGCTTATTTGAAGAGTATAGTTACAACAGTGATCAGAGGATGAAGTAGGTCATTCCAGGTCACAAATCTGTTACTGTTAGTTTCTATAATTCCTTTCTACTGTTTTTGACTTAAAACATAAATTTTGTAATTTAAACTAAATGTGTCTGCATGCTGCATATCATGCATATACCACTACTTAAGAGGATAGCAAGTAACAGCCAAAAAAGAAACAATGGTAGCTCCAGTAACTTTAATATTTACAAGGAGAGTTCATGAGACAATTCAACAGTCACAATACAGAGACCTGACTCTAGTACCTTTCTGCCAAATGTAATGGGAAAAGACAATGCTTTGAAACTCCTTCAGTGGAGCAGTATTGGAAATACAGACTGCCCTACAGGGCTGCTGCTACATTCTTCTCACATAAGCCTAAAGCAGTGAAACCTGAATGTGAGGAAAAATACGCAAGAAAAAGAGAGGAAAGAAAGTTTTCCTGGCAGATGACTTTGTGTTGCATAAAAGACAGCGTGTAAGTTTTTCAGAAGATATTTTGAAGAGCAACTAGGAATGAACAGGGACTGCATCTGAAGGAGACCAAGTTCTCAAGAAATCACTGGTGTCACAGTTATTCTGGATGAATAATTGGAAAACCAAGAAAAAAGTTACAGCTATGAATCAGCTGCACATTTTTCTACTCTGGACTACTGAAATTAGCAACAGCTTCCTTGTTCCTGTTTCCCTTTCTGCACCTGCCACTGCTCTTGTCACCATAATGAATTTTGCCCAGTTGAAAATAAAAGAGAGAGGAAAAGCACCCCCTCGCCCCCACCAAACCCTCCAATATTTTGCTCTGTCTTGGATCAGCAAAGCTTGATTTTTCCCATACTGCTGAGAAGCCTTGAACAAAATCTGACAATATAAGTCCAACTATGAGAGGGAACGTGAGTAGCCCTGTAAATCTGTTTTTTGAAATATGTTCATGGACCTCATTCTTGAGCAGGAGGGAGGCTGAGAATATAAAAAGAAATTAACACTTACCATCTTGTCATGCCTGATTTAGATTTTGCCATAGCTTTAGGGTAAGAATATCCTTGCCCTCCCAATCCTCTCCTGCCATGTCCTCCTCAGAGTGACTTACTCAAGTCTCAGATCTCTGTAGTACTCATGGAAGAGGAGGAGAGTAGTTCTGTCCAGACAAGAAGTATTTTGCTGCAGACTCTGTAGGATGTATAATTATATTCTTCACCACAAAGCCTATTGACATGCATTTCAGAACAAGAGCATGTCAAGAGAAACATAATAAAAACTAAAAGAAATCTAGTTTATTGCTGGTTTTCTAGTCGTAACTCAAAGCCACCTAAGGTGCCAGTAAGCACAGACGCAAGTTACAATATGCTTATTCTGATACTTCTTTTCTTTGGTTATTCATTCAACACTTGCTTAAAGTCATCTTTTTAAAACACCATCATGTCTTTGCTTCTTCAGCTCTTTGATCTGAAACAGAAGAGCATACCTAGTTTTCTCAAGTGGGGAAACAGAGACCTGTCTATTTGCCAATAGCTATCTGGCAATTAATAAACATGTATCACACGTATAGCACCAGTGCATAAGGCTCCTTTGAAAATTCATGTCCATAAGGTTTAGCAAATTGAAACAATTTTTGGGACTGCCTCATTCCTGAGGTAACATTCACAATGGCATATTGGGGTCTCCTTACCAGCAGGTAGTAAAAAAGTGACAGGAACAGAATTGGGATTGAAAGCTTCCTCCTGCTAAGAGAAGAGAATCACTCAGCAATCCATTTCCTGGTGATGGTCTCTGAGGTGAAAGAGAAGTCAGTGCAACTCTCCCAGATGCTACAGTTTTTGAATTTCTCAGAAAAGGCTTCATCTCTTCTTTTTCTATGGTGCAGGGAAAATGATGAGCTAATCATTACTGCTTGCTGCAGTAGTCTCTTTTTGGCACTCCCATGGACAATTTTTCTACTCCCTTTTCTGTTTTGCTATAGCAAAGTTGCAACAGATAGCACATACCACAAAATGGTATGTGGGAATGATTCTGAAAAAAAAATAGAAGAAAAAAAACCAAAAGACCAAAGCTTCATTCTTCCTCCGCAATCTAAATTAGCATGTTGTTCAACCCAGATCAAAATGTTTCACAGGGATGTGTCTAACTGAAGAAAGAATTTGTCAGGAGGAGAAGAACAATGCATTACTTTGACTGCATAGTTTGAAGTGTCATATGGCCTTTACTTTAGCCAGAAAGAATTCTGTCTGAAGAAACGAGGAGGGGAACAAAAGTAAATTCAAAACAAGGAAAGACAGTAAACCCCCCGGATTTGAAATAATTTGATAAAGGATTAATGCCAGTGTATCATTCTGGGGATTATCTGATGAGTATTTGATGTGACTAATGCTTTCAGTAGCCATACTTTACAGCTCTATGACTAGTCAGATTATTGTTTGTTTCCTTTTCAGACAGTTCCAAACCCCAAGAATGTTTCATAATGGCTAAAGAAACAAGGGAGGCACTATAGACATAGGGTTGCTATTCTGTGCCACTGCAGTGACAGATCACCTATTCCAGTACAATCCTTCCTTCCCCACTTCTCTACCTGGTCTTGCAGCCCCCTGCTTCCACTGTCCTCCTGACTCCACCAAAACTCACAGAAAATAATCATAGATGGTCTTTAATCCCTCACTTGCAGCCCACAGAAGGGGAAAAATCTCATTCAGGCATCATTATGACCACCCTGGGAATAAGGATTGTAGTAAAGACTCAGCAGGGTTTGGTCATAGGATGACAACAGTCAGAAAGGACTGTAGTTTTATTAACATATCACAATTTTGTTAATGTTCACATTTGGAATTGCTATTTCCGTGATATTAATTCAAATATCTCCACTATCAAAAACATTTCCAAAAAATGTGTTATTATTTTCTGTAGACTATGGATGTGTGAGGTTTTATTTCATTTGTCTTTGGGTTTGTCCAGCTCTATTTCTAATACTTTTGTTCTTTGCACATCAGTTGAACACTGATGTTTGAATCCTGTTTATACTCAAGCAAATTTCTACACAGAAGGGGTTATCAAGCACTGGAGCAGGCTGCCAAGGGAAGTGGTGGAGTCACCATCCCTGGAGGTGTTTAAAAGATGTGTAGATGTGGTGCTTAGAAACATGGTGACCTGGCCCTTGAACTTGATGATCTTGAAGGACTCTTCCAACCTAAATGATTCTACGATTATCAGAGAACACTGAGTATGTGAGAAGTAGAAGATAATATGTAGAGAGCAAAGATCAGTAAGATATTCCATTTATCCATACTTACCACCATATACAAGCTCAAAGTTTTCTCTTTAACTGAGTTTCTTGTAAAGATACTCAGCGAGTTCGGGGAATCTGTTGACAAGAGTCTCAAAGCCTAATGGTCCCTGTTGAATATCAACACATTTAGGGATATGGTCATAGCAATGATAGATAATCACTATGTATTACATAGCCATAAACACAATGACAGAAAATTACAGGTTACATTGACCTGATATCTTTGTGTTGTGTAAAATACACCAGTCTAGAGTATGACAGCAATACCTTTATAGAAACAGAAACTGTTATGAAATAATGCCATTTCTGGAATAAACATTGTTTTTTTAATGAAAATAACACAATGTATAAAGACTGTAGCCATCTTAGACTGACAGTAATGTCCATTTGTTTGGTTTTGCCTTATAACTGATAGTATTATTTCCCATTTAGTAATTAATAAAGTCTGCTCCTTTGGCTAATACGGTATTGTTTTATAGATTTTAGAACTTAGGCTTACCCCCTGTCTTCGTAATTTCTGGATTTTTCTTACACATACAACTTGTTTGCATGATTTATAAATCATTAAAGTGAGAATTTTAACGTGCCTTGATCTTACCTTGATCTTGATTACAATACAACACTATTGCTGATCTCTTCTAGACACAAAAAGGACCAGACCACAACTATATTTTGTTGGGTTTGGCTTTTAAAGATTTTCTTTACCTGCCAAAACAGTTCTTGTCATTGTTGCTTGTGCTTGAAGTATGAAAAAATAAGTGTGCACATTTTATATCCTATTTTTTACAATGACAGCCTTTTATGCAGCATACACTATTTCATACAGACATAACTTGGTTTATTTAACTCAAAGAAGTGGCTACTGTATTCTAAATAAAATTCCATACCTATACAGAACTGTTTTTATCAGGAAAGCTGGCAGCAGCCTTTCCAGGAAAGGGACATAAAATAAAAATTATGTTTTAAGATTTAAGGGCTGGAGATGCTTGGAAAACGAGGCTACACAAGTAGAAGTGTGTAATGATCTTAATCACAAGGTAGGAAAAAATGGCAAAATATGTTTTAAAGAGCATTACTACTCAAGATAGTCCACATTCATCTGAGAACTTGCAGGGTCACACTTCTCTCACAGTCACAGGTTGGCAGGCAGCAGCAGTAAGTCAATTAATGTCAGTAATATTACCGTACTACAGAAGAGCATTCACTCCCTGAGCAGCTGATAGGTGCCTCGTTTACAAATCCAGGCCAGCAATGAAACTGGACACATGCTGCTGCCTCAAATTCCCCCCTCTTCCCCTCTGCAAAACATTTCTAGCATGGGAAGGCCAAAAGTAATAGCCTTTTGGGTGGCATGCTGATTTTTATAACGACCTGAAATACATCCGATTTCTTCAGTAAAATGATGCAGAAGCAAACAATAATGAAAACCCAATGGGCAATAAGTTTTTATTTTCCCTTAAGCCCCTGAAGCTTGATTTTTATCATGGATGAAAGATCATGTTAATTCTTCCTACATGTCTACATGCTATTTGCAGTTTGTCTCTTTCCAAAGCACCCTCCATTAGAACAGCTTTCCGTACAACACTTAGAACCACAGAATCATGGAATCATTTAGGTTGTAAGGAACCTTTGAGATCATCAAGTCCAACCATAAACCTAGCCCTGCCAAGTACACCACTAAACCATGTCTCTAAGCACCACATCTACACATCTTTGAAACACCTCCAGGAATGGTGACTCACTCAATCGCTTCCTTGGGCAGGCTGTTCCAATGATTCATAACCCTTCCTGTGAAGGAATTTTTCCTAATATCCAACCAAAACTTCCCCTTGCACAACTTGCTGGTCATTTTCTCTCATCCTGTCACTTGCTAATTGGGAAAAGAGGCGAACACCCACCTTGCTACAACCTCCTTTCAGGTAGTTGTAGAGACCAATAAGATATCACCTGAATCCCTTTTCTCCAAGCTAAAAACAAAACAGTTCCCTCAGCAGCTCCTCAGAAAGACTTATTCTTAAGACCCTGCTCCAGCTTTGCTGCCCTTCTCTGGACATGCTTCAGCACCTCAATGTCCTTCTTGGAGTGAGGGCCCCAAAACTGAACACAGTATGCAAGGTGCAGCCTCACCAGTGCCATGTACAGGGGGAAAATCACTTCCCTAGTCTTGCTGGCCATACTATTTCTGATAAAGGCCAGGATGCCATTGGCCTTCTTGTCCACCTGGGCACACTGCTGGCTCTGAAAAAGTAATCTGCCATTGACTTCAGAAAGTGCAGTTAGCTAGAAGAGACCGAGCTGAAAAGTAAAATCACTGAATAGAATTACTCCTAATTCACACCAGGACGCTGCTGCACTCTAATTTGAAGTTTACTTTTATCTGTGTTTTCAAATATTTATCAGTCTGAAACTGTGAAAGAAATTTGTTAAATTTCTGGAATAAACCTCTGGTTTTAGAGTCCTTTCCTACCTTTGCTTTCCACATTAACCAAAGCTTGAAGACATCAACATGTCAGACACAGTGAATTGTCTTGTCCCCTGTCACAAATGCTGCATCGTGCTGTTTTTCTGTCTGGAACAGATAAGCTGCATGCATCTGGGTGCAACATTGTAAAAGATGTTAGTAAAACAACATGATAGTCACTTTGTAATGATACACGTGGAAATAACTTTTTTTCTTTCTAACTGGAGTGTAAAAGAAAATAAGCAGGACTAAAAATCTCTCCTTGCTCAAAGGCACACCTACATCAACTAAGGAGATACAACTTAATGAAAAAGCTGATCTTTCCAGCTTAAACCCACAAAAATGAACAGCCATTCAAACATGTGATGAAGTATCATGTTATGTTAAAAGTGACCATTCTCCCAAATGTGTTTTTCAGGCATGGAATTTCACTTCTTAGACAATATGTTTCCTGTTGCTCCTGTGACTAAGAATGACAGCACAAACCTTGGTAAACCTAACCATCAACAAAGCAACCCTGTTAACTTCTCATTCCAGTATCTCAGAGATGAGTTGAAAGTATTTGCCATAGAATGTCAATCCCCTACAGATGACTAAGGCACTCACTGCAACATTATCCTGTGACTTGTCTACATGAGAAAATTAGCCTGCACTACCTAGGCTACAAAACAATGCTACATTCCCTGTGTGGGCTCCATCACAGGTTGCTTGGTACATTTTGAAAGCTCCCCCACCCATGCTCACTATTTGAAGAACTATCTGCATAAGAAAACACAAGTAACTAACGTGCTATAAATTTACACCTTTCTCTACTAGACGCTGACTTATCCTGCAAACAAAACTCCCATAGACACGCTGAACTCTGCACACTGTACTAAGGTACGTAGCAGTACAAAGGAGTATTTAACTTTTACTATGGTATATTCCATTTGCTAGGCATTAGCTTGGCAAACAAGCTTTGCTCTTTCACAGAATCACAGAATGGTAGGGGTTGGAAGGGATCTTGAAAGATCATCTAGTCCAAGCCACCTGCCAGAGCAGGATCACCTAGAGCAGGTCACACAGGAACGTGTCCAGAAGGGTATTTAATGTCTCCAGAGAAGGAGACTCCACAGCCTCCCTGGGCAGCTTGTTCCTTATGTTTACATGGAATCTCCTATGTTCTAGCTTGTACCCATTGCCCCTTGTCCTATCATTGGTTGTGACTGAGAAGAGCCTGGCTCCATCCTCCTGACACACGCCCTTTACATCTTTATAACCATTAATGAGGTCACCCCTCAGTCTACTCTTCCCCAAGCTAGAGACCCAACTCCTTTCCTTTGTAGAATGGTAGCTTCCATAGATATTTTAACAAAAAGGTGAGAGAAAGGAGTAGCCTGCTCTTCTGATTTATACAAAGAGACAATACTTAGAATAACAACTAATCCTGGGATCTGACAGAATCTGTCTCAAATCTTTTAATTTAGTGTACTTCCAAATACCACAGAGTCGCAGGATCGCTGTAGTTGCAAAAGACCTTTAAGATCATCAAGTCCAACTGTTACCTGACTCTACCAAGGCCACTACTACACCATAACCTGAAGCTCCAAATATTTGGAACAGCTTAGAAGAAGTAGTCTGCATTTGTTGGAGGAATCCCAGATCAGATACCGAATCATGTAAACCTGATAATAACTCTGCCTTTCGATTTTAAATCTTTAAATTTATAAATGCATAAACAAACTCTTCCCCAAAGGAGCAATCTATGGAAGAAATCACATCAGCATTCAACTGCTTTTATGTCCAATAGCCAACATTTCCTTAAAATGGCTTCCTATCTGGAAGTTTTCAGGAGGAGCTAATGGACTAGAGCTCCTATGAACTTCAAAATTTGAAAAAAGAAAAAAAAGACTATTTAGCAAACACAGTACCAAACTTGGCTAAAGATATAAATCATAATTATTCATACTAACCCACAACAACAGCAAATCCCCCAGAACAAGCTCCTTTCCCTCTTGCTTCAACACACTTACACCAGAGTGAAGAATTTTATTTAGGAAGCATAATCAACCTTGTATTCTGAATCAACCTTCAGTATTCTGAAACAGGAAGGTAAACTGAATGACACGCTGAAGACAAACAGTAACTCAGGAGCTCAAATGTTACATGCTGCACAGGTAGTGTGTTGAATTTTTGGAGTTGGTTTAGTTAATGCAAGAAAAACCACCTTATAAGTGGTATGTGCTATATTACTGCATGAGCACAGGAAGAACATATCTCAATAATGAAGAACACTCTTCTTTACTATCACATCTCTTCCATTTCTTAAATTGAGGGTGAACTGGAAAAAAAGGGTACTCCAAAAAAGAAGGGGAGAGAAGAAGAGAGGAGAAGAAAGAGAGGAGAAGGAGAAAGAGAGGAGAAGAAGGAGAAAGAGAGAAGAAGAGGGAAGAAGAGAGAAGAAGAGAGAAGAGAAAAGAGAAAAAGAAAAGAAAAAGAAAAGAAAAAGAAAAGAAAGAAATAAAAAGAAAACAATAATGGCACTTTATCTGTAGGACCACTTCCATTTGTATGTGAAGCAGTCTTCTATATCCATCACACAAAATAACCTAAATATTCTTATCCCTAAGAAAACTTCCATTACTGTCATGGGAAGCTGTCCAAAGACACCACAAGCTCTTAAGAGGTTTTGCAAATGTAGATCCTATTCCTGCTGTGGTGGTAATGTAGCTGAAGAACATCTTCTGAGCTTTCTTGGCTCTTCCCCTAAACACATATGCAGGTGTTCCAGCAACGTGAAAAACAAGTGAACAATAACAAAAGCCCCCATTTCAGATGAACCTGAAATGAAATATTGAAGCATTGAGTATGGCAATAATTTTAAGTTACTTTTTAAAATAGCTTAGGTGTGGGTCAGCACAGAGTTGACATGCTTCACGTAAAAATATATCAAAGTGAAGAATTTAAAATTTTCCTCTATTTGGAGAAAACTGGCTGAAGCAGCAGGCCAGAATTTGACACAAATTAACAGACAGTTCTCATTCTCTTCAAAACCAGATTTTTCAGCTGCTTTAATATTTCCTGGGGAATAAAGAAAATATATTTCCTGCTCTGTCTTTATCAATCGGTATCAATGACAATTTTGTGTGAGTTAATGCTGCCAGATTTCAGATAGCATTATCAGATCCAACTCTACATTAAAACTAAAAATGAGAGCAAAACCAAGAACCTTTCAATTTTCAGTATTTCAGCCTCCAAATCAGCCTGGCCGAGTTTGCCTGGAGCACAGAAATGTAGGCTAATTAACAGTAAGGTACGTTTGTGTGCCAGATTGTCAGAATGGTGCTCAAATTAATTATAAACCATGGTTTTACTATCACCAACAAAGCCAAATGCATGCTCAATTTAATTGCAAACATCGGGAATGAAAAATGCAAACATCAGTTATTTCCTCTGTTTCCCTTAGCAACTGTGGAAGTACTTCTTATTAACCCTGTGAGTTCTTTTCTTTTATAAACACACTTTCATCTTTTACTCCTCAGTGTTTGTCCTGTCTCTCAGCACTATTCATTTTCTGCAAGTAGAACTATTTGCTAATGCTCTTAAGGCCACTCCTGCTCCATTCTTACCTATTCCCCACTTCAGCAAAGCTGTGTTTTCAGTACTGAAACATATTGTCCTGGGTTTGGCTAGGATAGGGTTAATTTTCACCAGAAGCTGGGAGGGTCCACAGCCAGGACAGACAACCGAACCAGACAAGGGGATATTCAACACCATGCTGACATCATGACTACTACACAGTGGCGGGAGATAAGCTGGGGGAGCAGGTTGGTGCAGCTCTTTCTCATCACTTGCTTTCTATACCATTTCATCACTATTATGGTTACTACTGGTGCTCAGCTCCCAGATGGGCCTATCACAACACCTATCAAAATATCTTTGTCAAAAAAAACCCTTTTATTCATTATTATTTCACGGAGGTTAAAAAGAAGAAAATCACTTTAGAGCAAATATCCATCAAGCCTTATTCTGAAAAAAACAGCAACTAATATTACAAAGACAAAAATCGTGCTTTTCTCTTTTTGGAGGGATTGTGTGTATACCTATATATACACCCACACCTATATATTTATGTATAGCCATACGTATGTTGTGATCTTACAGAGAATTCATTAAACAAAGAGTTTTAGGGTACACATAAACATAGCAGAACGAGTCACGTAACACACGGTAGTTTAGATTTCTTAGGAGATTCTCTGGGCAAAGCTATGGCAGGAGGTCAACTCACCCTTTGCTGAACCTGCTGCATTCCCTCGTATATGCAACTCTGAATGCTCCCCAGTCAATAAAATCTTACATGCAGATATCCAGTCCTGGTCAAACATCCTAAAATATTAATTCTTCATGTATTAGTTCTGGACCTGCAGTTTCACAGGGCAGAGTACAAGACATATTAGAAGTTTTGATCTGCTTCACCAGTAGATTTTAATTCCGTGTATCTGCAAAGGAATGCAGTAACCTTTCTGGTTAGCACACCCAGGTCAAACAGGAAAGAATAGTTGCTATTAAGCAAATTGTAAGAAATTAAGTGTTTTAATGTAATTGTCCAGAAATGTTCCAGCAACAGTCACTGATGCCCTGAGGAGCAGATGTCCTGTAGGAAATGAACGTGGAGCCCTTTCAGAAGCTGCTGCTCTCAATCAAGACTTTCAGCTAAGGCTGGCTGCCCTGTGCTGGCAGAGCTGAAGTTCATCCTGTACCGTTTTGTTACGTTCCTTGCTGAGCAAAAAAGAAATGGCAATGTAGTCAGGAACAGAGCCCAGCTAGATCAATAATGTCAAGGCCGCTAGAAAGTAGACTGAAGTTGCAAGGATGTTCTGCAATGATAGGCAAGTAAACCAGATTCTCTGTAATAAATAACTTTCTCAGCATTTTATTAACTTTTGTGAAGAGGTCAGTTAAAAGTATATAGAAATCAATATGGGACACAAGAAAGAGCATATTTCATGGTCATGTTGGGAAAGACAGACATCCCTGAGAGAAGGATATAATGGAGACTGTAAAGCATTAGGCACCATTAAAAAAAAAAAGTAAGTTAAATAAATCAATTAAATTTATCATTGACATCAGGATGACACATTTGCTTAAGTGAACTCCTTTTGGCAGGTGCTCGAAGTATTCTATTTTCTTTCAAGCTACAGTTCCCTATGTCCTTGAATACCTGAACAAAACTAAATGGTTTTACACCGTTCTGCTACTACCCAGACTGTACTGAGTTAAGGATTGTGCTCTACTTAATGCCTCTGTAAATACAGCAGACAAGTTAGCTGAAGATAAATGGACATGGGAAGTCGGCCAAGCATGTCATAAACAAAGCCTTAATGAAGAGAAGGAAAATGAAACAAAGGAAAAACCAGTCCAGTCCTGCAAAAGCATGACCATTTCAAATAATATAGTCTTTAATTAGTGAGTAAGGGGGGGCCTTTTCCATCTGCATTTATAGGTACATATTGAAATTTAGCATCTAAGTAAGGGAGTAATAATTAGAGTAGCCAATTTAGGAGCCTTTTTTAATCTCCCCACTGACCACGGGGAGACCCCTAAATGAGACAGCATAAATAACTCTAAAAAACCCACAACCAAGCAGCCCCAAAAATCTCAGGTGAGAAGGCAGAGCAGCCTGAACCACACGGATTGTTGCGTCATGGTAAAGCAACTGGGTTACCTGAATGTTGTCCTGAATCTGATTCCTAGCTGCAAGGGAGAGGAGGAAAGGGGAGAGATCTGAGCTCCGGTGGTCACCATTATTTGAGCTGCAGTTTGAGAGGTCACCAAGCTGCAGGTTGCTGGAAACTGGAGGATTATGCTGAGGTAAGCATCGCTGCGGAGTTTTCCTGGGCTACAGTCATTACTAAGGGTAGACTACAGACAAGGAGCATTCACAGAGTATTGAGACAGACAGACATTGGCCTGTGGGCCACTCTCCGTTCTTATTATTACTAGAAGTTATTCTAATAAGAAGAGAGGCCAAATCCTGGGCTTTGTTTAACCTCCAGGTTAAATAAATGCTTAAAATTTACAAAGGAAAACCCAAAAAGCCTCAATATTTTTCCTACTCGACTCCAAGTGGTACAAACGGGGGCAGTCATTGATGAGATAGTCTTTAACACTAAGCAGATTCCACAAAATTGTTATTTAATGACATCTTTAAACTTTGTTTGTCTGGATAACAGTGCAGAGCAGGAAATGGTGGGAGCTGCATGCACACAGTTTTGAAGAAGGGGAGAGGTTTATCTGTGCCTGAACAGGTATCCAACACATAGATCTCATGGGAACAACTCTTGAGTCGTAGGTGGCAGCTAACTAGGTGGCCGAAATCTGCTTTTGCTTTGCTTCTGCTGTGGCCAGAGCCAGTCAGTTTTTACAGAGCTGAGAAAAGCACCTTGGCACCCTTTTTTCCCCAGTGGCCCACACTTTGTTGTGTTTAAGTAAAGAAAGATGGTGCTTCTCATGCATGACGTTAAACAAATACTTGAAAGTGCAGTGCCTTCTGTGGCTGAAACTTAAAATTGTTGAGTGCTTTCTACTCTCAATGTGTTCAACAGGAACTGAAAACAGTCATGAATTTTTGAAATCCTGTCCTGCAAAGAAGAATATTCCCACCTTTATGAATCTCTCTGTTCAATTTGCTGTTCTACCAGCAGAGCTCCCCTGACGTCAAGCATGGCCATTTGGACTGAGACTCTTCACGTGGCATTGGCTCTACTTTTACTTGTCTAAGTCCCCAGAAGCAATCCTCAGCTCTGAATCAGATGTCAACTCCTTCTCTAATGAGCAAGAGAAGCTGCATACTTCAGGTGGCATACTGAAAAGCCAAAATAACACGTGGAGAAACAATAAAGGAGTTGGAAATGGAGTGAGGCATCCAGAATAACTCCCTTCACGTACAGGTCTATCTAGGAAAAAAATCAACCTTTTGTGATGGTATCATGACAAAAATACTAAAGACTAAATGTAGAGGTTACAGAACCACCAAAGATGAAACCTCCTGGAAGCCTTAAAATTATTTCAATTTTTAGGGCTCTGACGAATTTTTGTAAAATTCCTATCGGCTCTCTTTATATATAAAGAGAAATACCTCTCTCAACATGCTACATGTTTAATATACCCATGATATCAGTAGATCTATTATCAGGTAGGTATTAAGAGAAGCATATTTACCACTAAACCACAAAATGTCAGCTACAAGGCCTAGCAATTTATTAAAGGCACCTTCTGTGCAGCAATTACTTTTTGTTTTGAGACAAGGATTTGCAGCTTAGACATCAATGAGGCAAAGAATCAAATAGTGTGCTATCAAAAGAAATATGCCACTTTCTCTTCAGGGCTGTGATTAGGATTTCACAAATTCAAAATAAGGGGTATGTGGATTCACTTACTTCTATTTCACTCCTTAATCATGAAAAGGAGAATAGAGGAGACTTTAGAAAATAAGGTGTCACTTGCTTTCCTTCTGTTCTTTCCCCCAGCCTCTTTCAAAGAGCCATATTTCTCACTGAAAAACAACCCAAAAACCAAACAAAAAACCCCAGAAGATGTCTGTTGTCATTTACATCTAGCTAGTTTCTGGTTATTTTATAGATTCATTATAGTTTACTTTCCCATAGATTTGTCGTATGTCATTAACTTCTTACTCTTTTTTAAACTCTCTGCAGAGAGGACAGGAAAATTTTCAGGCTTCTACCCTGGCTGTGCAAATTTTAACATATGCACAGACAAAAGCATAGCTTCTAGGTCCTAACTGTCCTTCTGTAGCTATTTTCTACTTTGTAGAGATATCTGTAAGTCAGTAGCATAATGCTTAGCAACTTCACCTGCCAGTTCCCTCCAGACCTGTGGATGGATGTCACTGGGTACCATGGACTTGTACACCTGCAGGTTCTTTAGGTGGTCTTGAACCTGATCTTCACGTAACAGTGGGCAGATCTTCCTTCTCCCAGTCCCTGCCTTTGCCTTCTGCAACTTGGGTGCTGTGGCTGGATCCCTTGCTGGTGAAGACTGAGGCAAAGAAGTCATTAAGCCTTCTCCACATCCCTTGTGACCAGGTCTCCTGTTTCCTTCCACATCTTCCCAAGCCTTCCTTTTATCACTGACATACCTGTAGAAGTTTTTCTTGTTACCCTTGATGTCCCTGGCCAGATTTAATTCTGTCTGAGCTGTAGCTTTCCTAACCTGATCCCTGGCTGCTTTTTGTATTCCTCCCAGGCTACCTGTCCTTGCTTCCACTCTCTGTAGACCCTCTTTTTGCATCTAAATGTGTCCAGGAGCTCCTCGTTCATAACATGCAAGCCTCCTGGCATTCTTCCCTGCCTTCCTGCTTTTTGGGACGCATTGTTTCTGAGCTTGGAGGAGGTGGCTGTTGAATATTCATCAGCTTTCTTGGGCCCCTCTCCCCTCCAGAGCTTTATCCCATGGTACTCTACCAAGGACATCTCTGAAAATGTCAGAGTCTGCTCTCCTGAATTCCAGGGCAGTGCACTTACGGCACACCCTCCTTGTTGCCCAAAGGATCTTTAATTCCACCATTTCCCATAAGCTCTCACTCAGCTCCTCATCCATCCCTAGGCCACGCTCCATGGACTCCAGCTGTTCATTGACATAGAGGGTGACACCCCCTCCTCTTCTCCCCTTCTGTCTTTCATAAAGAGCTTGTATCCATCTATTCACACACTCTAGTCGTTGGAGCCATCCCACCACCTCTCAGTGTCACCAATAACATCATAGCCCTGTAGACATTTGCACTTCTCTAACTCCTCTTGTTTCTTCCCATGCTCTGGGCATTTGCACAGAGGCATTTAAGTTGGGCCCCCACTGAAGCTTAGTGGCTGGAATCCATTATCTTGCACTTCAGGTGCTCTCTCACTGGCCTGTGATCCTTTTCCAGGACCAGGGCATCTATTAGTGGTACTGGTCTCCATGTGGGATGGATTGAGGATCTTCACCCCCAGCAACTCTACTTTAAAGCCTTCTTTACTTCCCCTTATGAGCAGTACCTGTCCTGCAGAGGACTTGAGGGAGAGGAAGGGAAAATAGAGTTTCTATTTTGAAGGTAAGAGATTTGGGTGTTCAGCAGAAACATTTCAAGATCAGGATCAAAAAAATCTAGGTATTCTTTGAAAAGTAGCTTTCTACAGAAAAAGCCATACCACGTTACTGGGGATGGAACAGACTATATGAACTAAAGTGCAGGGATCCCTTGGGCCAGCCAGCATTGTAGCAATACTTCAGAGCCTTCAGATAATCCTTGAATTAAGCCACAAATCTTGTTTCACTAGAGCCCTAGCTACCTCCCTGTGAGCAACTACATAGCTCCATAAAGTTTCCCTCATCTGACGAAATCACGAGTTGAGAAAGGTATTGTTAGTATCGAGATGTAGCTTGAGGGGGCAACATGAAAGGATGCTTTAGAGCAGTATTTTCTGGGGTAGGTCTTGCTGATATGCCCCATTCTAGGGTTGGGCTTATTTTCCAAACATAAGCTGATGAAAAGGAACTCAAATGTCATATTTTGCATTAATGGATCAGCAAGTTGGCAGGACTCTTCTTTCTGATGGTTTTACTTCAGTAAGGAGTCCTCCATTGTTATGCAAAAAGAAATGAGCTGAACATCTTCAGATAAGCATTCAAATATTTATTTTTTCTTCATGTTCTCTGTTGAAATCAGTTGCCACCTACATACAAATGTGCCTACAGATGCATTTTTTTCATGATTTCGCAGTTTTCCTTCAGAGTTGGCTTTTAAGAGAACTGTTTTAAGAAGGTTCAAAAATAGGACTGTAGAAAAATTTTTAAAAAACAAACCTACATGCTCCCTGTTCCACGTACACCAAAAAAGTATGTTATCTGGCAGAGGTTGCTCATGGTTTTTTCAAGACCATGGTTTCTACACATGCAGGGTTTACAGATTTTTCTTTGTTAAATTTCATCCCTCAGCTAGCTCTACCTAACTTCCATTAATTTCGTCAGGAAATAGGTATACAGATCCAAAGACAAAATGTTTGTCTTTAATGACTGTCTAATTAGAATTTACTGAAATGTCATCATTGGCCTTTTCTTTCCTTAATTTTGTTCTCAGTTATTTCTTCTAATATAAATTTTATATTACAATAAAGCCAAGTTTTTCTGTACTTCACATTTATTTTTTAATTAGTGTTTCCTTGAAAAAGGCATCTGAAAAGCCAACTACTCTTCAGCAAGAAATATTACATTAAAATTATTAATATCAATTCTAATTTTACACATGGCTAACATGCATTTAAACAACTGTGGAAAAGGACCAAGAAGTGTTGAGGGTCAGATTTTTGATGCCTAGATCATAAAATGTTTGACTTCTAGTTTGGCAATTTTAAGTTTATAGGCTAAATGATTGCATAGATTATCAGTAGTTGTAATTATATGTCATGTTATCAGGAGTATAATTAATTATCTGTGAAGTTGGATCTTACTATTTCTTTGGGAATTTGACAAAACTTCAAGAGAGCAGACAAGAACATCCTAAAAGATTTACTCTATTTCCCTCTGTAAGGTTAACTGTCACTCAGCCAGTGTATTTACCCACAGAGATGTGACAGCACAGTCACGAGTCCACCAGGTCCTACACTGATGTGTTGGGTGCTACACAGCCCTTTCTTCATGCATCCAAGCAAAACACCAAGCAAACAGATGCTTTGAATTCCCCTGAGCACAAGAATGCTGCAACGTTAGCATGGCAGATCTCTCTAACGCAGAAAAAGAACAAGGAAAACAGGCATAGAAAGCAGCATATGCTGTTCTCACAACACTGTTTTAAAGTTGGGTGAAACCTCTCTTTCATTCACTTTCAACATAAGGCCCTGTCTTCACAGCTTAGGAGATCCTGCTATCTTCACAGCTGGAATAATGCATCAGTAGCATACCTGCATGTGTGAAAGATAAATGCAAAGTAACATCAGGAAGCTTTCTTCTCTCTGAATTCACTTGTACAGAAGGGGCTCAGAGAGTTAAGAGGAAAGCACTTAGCTCAAAACAGATTAGGCATCATTCTTGAGGCATAAACTAGCATCCTATTTAACACAATGGGAGAAGGAAAACCAAAAAAATGTTTAAGTGGCTGCTTACTTTCAGTTATCCTCAGAAAAAGAGAAGACAGGGGCCACAACAAAGTTGGTCACAACAATTTCAGAAGCTGTAAAAGCTACGCTTGACTTGTGAACAACTTCTTTGAGTGCTCCATGTTCTCAACAAGGGTAAATGAAAGACAAAGCTTTTACAGTTTCTGAAATTCTTTCCCTATTCCCTCTTTACATAGATCAAGGACAGTAAGAAGGTAATTATTGACTCCCTAGAAATACAAAGCCCAATAAAAGCTTCAAAATCAGTAGATATGCCCTTTTTCTGTCCTTACCCCTCTCCTTAATTTGCTAAAAAACAAATGGACAGAAGAGGGCTTTTGAAGACATTGGCTCTTCACCTTTTTCAAAGGGTTAGTTTACAAAAGTTAATTTCCCCCCTTGATCTTCCTTTTTAGATTAGCTACCTGCAGTGCCCCATAGGGGCCTAAAACTGACCTACTTGACCACAAGAGGATCATCCTTCCTTAGACATTTTCTCTGGTTCTGCAAAAGTTATTGCAATTGCATCTGTATTGTCTTTTGACTAGGCACCAAGGAGCGGAATTCTTCATGCCTGCAGTGGCTTAGGCTTCTGCCTGGACAGATCTTCAATTCTCCCTTGGACAAGATCAAACAGTAGCCACACTGCAAACTCGCCGCTTTGCCTTCTAAGCCAAAGCCCATCCACAGGTTTCTTCAGCTGGGAAGTGTGGTCTCACCTACCCTGCAACATCCACAGCATAGAATCATAGAATTGTCAGGGTTGGAAGGGACCTTAAAGATCATCTAGTTCCAACCCCACTGGCCATGGGCATCTAACTGTTTCTCTCATTACACTATTGCCCCAGCACTCCCTGTGGAAGGCCATGTCAGATGCTTACCCTAAATTACTGCCCAAATCCCACCCACTCCTCCCTCTGTTCCTATTGCTGACAGGGTGGTTATAAGATCACGAATGGGTTCCTTTTTGGACAGAGACAGGACACGGGCAAGGCTGCTTCCTCAGCTCTGGAAGCAATTTTTGTTGCTTTAAAATGACTATGCAACTGTGGCCTAAGATTATTTAAGACGTGTGTGTAAGATGAAGCTTCTGTACATGCAATTACACAGAAATGTCTAGAGCACGTGATTACAGGAGACATAATCTAGAGCAGGTTTCCCTGTGTGGTGATGCCCTTGCAATGTAGGATAGCCTGATGCACAGATGTCATGGTTTAACCTCTGCCAGCAGCTAACGTCACGCAGCCACTCACCCACTGCTTCCCCCCATCTCTATGCCCCCTCCTGGGGGATGGGAAGGAGAATCAGAAGAAGGTGAGACCCTGTGGGCAATTTAATAGGACAACACAAAGAGAGAAGAAAACAACAGTAATAATGACAACACTAATGAAATAATATACAAAGTAAGTGATAGAAACCGTGAGGCTTTGCCAGTGCCTGAGATGTTGCTTTCCCTGCTCCAGCCACAAGCTGAAGCCACAGACTGAAACAAGCTGAAGGAGGTGCCCCCACCCCAGGCCAGCCCTCCCCTGACACAGGGGCATGACATCAGTACGGTACCAAACATCCCATTGGCTGGTTTAGTTGCTTGGGCCAGCAGCTGCTTGTGAAAATTAACCCTATCCCAGCTGAACCCAGAGCAACAGATTATTGGACACAATGGGAAACTCAGCCCTGTTCTGGATAAAGGCCTAAAACCAACTCCAGAGCCTTCTGTCTTCAGAGCTTCCATACATGCAGCTTCTCTAACACCGAGGCACTGCGGAGGCAGTTTAACAGACAGCTTTGGCAAACTCTTCCACCTTCTCACCGTGCTGCATTATTCAGTTCTTATCCTCAAACCTGGAATTAGCTTCAGGACAGCACTCCCCTTTCCCAGCTGGTTGGTTAACTTCATTTATTAAACTGCCTCATTTGGAAGGCGCCATGACATTTGCAAAGCCATCACTTGTTGCGTTTGCCGTTTTGTGTAACTATTTGTCTCACCCACAAAATCAATAGCTTGTTATGATAACTAGGAAATGTTCCAGAAACAAAATAAAGGTTTTCAAATGGGAGAACAGGAGGAGGGAAGGTGGAAGTGAGGAAGAGGAAAATCTGAAAGAAATTAAAGTTTCACACCCAAATAACTGAAGAGTAAAGTAGAAGTTTGTTTGCGAAGTGAATAATAAAATGCAAGACACAAAACAGGAAGAAGATTTGAATAATAGAACAGCAGCGTGTTTAGAAGTAATAAAGAAAACTCAACCTTTATAAATGCAAGAAGATCACGTTTGGAGCTAAATGCATGTCAAATATTTGAAAGCACCACTGGGTCAATAATAACAAGACTGGACTACAAAAGTATTATTAATTCAAATAATTATGGTTTCTAGACTAGGAAAATTTATACATACTAAATAAGTCACTTATGCCTCCAAGTTCTTATAACTACAATACAATAACAACACTTTTTTCTAATAATTAGGATGATATAGCTACACTTCCAATTATAGTTTTGGAAAAAAAGCAAAGCCCAAGTAACATTGTGAAACATTTTACGTGTGTAGAGTAAAAGTGCAACAAGATGGGTTGTAGACAGAAATGTTCCCCACTCAATCCCACCAAGTCATGCAGTTAAAAACCTCTGTAATACAGCCATAGCTATAACACTTTCACTTAAAATAAGCCTTTGAATACACTTGAAACTAAACAAGAATCAGGCAATCTACATGCATCACAGAATAATAAGTTTCTCAAGTTATGCAAGGCAGCAATTAGTTTAAATAATGAAAAGATAATGTTGTAAAATACTATTATGATATTTAGGTAAACATGTTTTTAATTTAAAAATCTAGTAAAAATACATTTTAAAATGGATTTTTTATATAAACTGGTTTATTGCTTTGTTTGCTTTTAATTTTTCATAGAGAACTGGGAAAATACAATGAATGAATTTTCTCCTCAGCTTATTTTTTTTTTAAATAAAACTGAAATAATTTCTTATTTAAGGGACTGTGAAATTTAAAAGATTGTGCTTTGGCTGAAAGTATTTTTTCCTATTCTGGAAATGATAGAACAAGTATAGCAAAACAAGTATAACAGAAATCAGAATGAAGAATGTAATAAAACTTTTTTCATAAACTCTTATTTAGAATTAAAGTTGTTTACATATTTCGACCAATTTCAGTAATTTTATGGTTAAAATATATTTTGTTACAATGATTCTCAACTTCTAAAGACAAAGTCATTCAAAAAGAAATTTATCTTTTAGTATTTCTTTTTGAAAAGCTTCATTTTTGTTCCCTCACATTAAAAAAAAAACCTGATTGTAATAATTTCTCATGTGTTTTATCTTTGGTCAACAGCTCTGGTATTTTCACTGATTCTCTTACTAAAGTGTGCTCAAAGACCAAGCATGTGAAGGTACCTCTGCAAGGTTTTTTAAATAAAACATATCCACTCAATACTATAACATGTCCATGCATTGTTTAGTAAGTAGTTTATATAATGTTTTCGGCTGTCACTACTCCTTTAAGAAATAATTGACACCAAAAAGCACTCCAGAATTAATTTAAAAAGTATAATCCATAGTCTGCTTAGAGAGGATTAATTTTTAAAAGGATATTGCCTCTGAACTTTTATTGAGCCTGGAACACTCCTTCAGGGCCTTTTATCTTTATTGAGTGACAAAATTAAATCATCAGTTATTTATTGTAGAGGAAAGCAAAGACGACTTCTTTACTTTCCTTAATTACCCTCATAATTCAAGACAAACTGAAGTATTTGGCTAGTTGTCCAAAGCAGGATTGGCAGAGACCTGTAATCTTGTGTACCACATTGAGGGGTGCAGAAAGAAAAAGGCCATACCTGTGTGGAGAAGCAGACAGGGCAGGTGACCCTAAACTGACTAACACAGTATTCCAGTCCATATACATCAGAATCAGTATGAAGCTGAAGGATCATGAGGATCAGGCTCTCTTCTTCAACGGTCGTCAGCATCTGAGCAGGACTCTATCCATTCTGCCTTCAATCCTGATCCATGTGTTCCTGAATACAGATCAAGAATCCGACTCTGAATCTGGTTACTGTCTGCCACTGAGTTCAGTCTGGGACTTCCCCAGTGCCTGCTCCACAGCATTCGTGGTGATGGTGATGGAATTGCCACCACAGGGGTTGGGTTCGATATGAGTTTTGAATATATTTGCATATATTCCATTTTATTATTATTATTCTCATTAAAGCTGTTTTATCTTTCCAATCCATAAATCTCAGAACCACTGTGGCTGGAAAAGACCTTTAAGATCATCAAGTCCAACTATTATCTAACTCTACCAGGGCCACTACTACACCATGTCCTTGACCACCATAATGAGACGGCTTTTAAATACACCCAGGGGTGGTGATTCAACCACTGCCCTGGTTGGCAGCCTGTTCCAGTCTTTGATAACCCTTTTGGTATAGAAGTTTTTTCTAATGTCCAACCTAAACCTCCCCTGGCACAACTTGATGCCATTTCCTCTTGTCCTATCAGTTGTGACTTGTGAGCAGAGACCAACAACCACCTCACTACAACCTCCTTTCAGGTAGTTGTAGAGAGAGATAAGGTCTCCCCTCAGCCTCCTTTTCCTCAGACTAAACAACCCCAGCTCTCTCAGCCGCTCCTCATATGACATTCTCAAGACCTTTCACCAGCTTCATTGCCCTTCTCTGGACCTGCTCCAGCACCTTGATGTCTTTCTTATACTGCAGCGCCCAAAACTGAACACAGTACTCAAGGTGTGGCCTCAACAGTGCTGAGCAGAGTGGAACAATCACTCCTCTAGTCCTGGTGACCACACTATTCCTGATCCAGGCCAGGATGCCATTGGCCTTCTTGGCCACCTGGGCACCCTGCTGGCTCATGTTCAGGGGGCTGTCAGTCAACACCCCCAGGTCCTTCTCTGCCTGGCAGCTCTCCAGCCACTCCT
>WUAM01000071.1:28188710-28200250 GCA_024336885.1 Actenoides hombroni
GTAAAATTTTAACCCTAAAGTCATCCAAATGTGCAGGGCACTTTTGTTTGGCTGGATTGTAACTGTATACTGTGCACTTTCTCATTATAAAGTTCCCCTTCTTCAAAGTAGCACTAATAAGCTATTACTGTGTATTTGGGACCATGCCTAGAAAGGAGAAATCGATGTAGTTTTCTGGGTGCATCTGAAACACAGCCCAGGTTAGTTTTTCTTATATACCACTTCAGAGGTTATCAAAGAGCTGATCCCTTTCCTAATAGATTTGTGCCAGAAAAACAATTCCTAGAGGCTTCTACTCCAAGAAAAAGAAAAGTCCAAACACGCCCTAATGACAACATCAGGAAACCCCTGATAGGCAGAAAACATCCCTGACGGCAAAAGCTGGTCTTCTGCAATTAAAAGTGTTAGAGAGCAGTTTTCCCAGCTCTGCCATGAAAAACCACACAGCACCACCTTGTGAGCTTACCCTGGAAATACTCCTGAGAGATTGTAAAGATACAGAACACTCATTAGACTCAGAGTATGACTAGCAAAATGAGCAAAACCTGAAGCTTGGATTCAAAATGAACAGTGTGTATAAAATCAGCTTAACATATCGTAAAAAAATATTAAAAAATCATATGGCATTCAGAAATAATGCAGGAATTAATGAAGACCAGAATAATCACCTGTATGTATATTGAATAGGCAAACAAATACTGTGAGTGTTACTATAGGGTCTGGCAACAGTTCTTCTAAATAGCCATATCTTCAAAACTGTTGTATTTCTGACTTCTCAGGGAATGGAACAACTGCAGAAGTGGTGATATTCACAGCATCAATGTCCAGCTCGGAATGAGATGACAAAACCTTTCTGACAGCTTCTGCTACTCCAATTAAAGAGCCAATACGTCCTTTTTGGAGATTGGCAGACAAATAAAACATATAGCCACTGCATCCTTCATACATACATGGAGAGCACCATCACCATAAAGAAATATTCTACACAGAAAAAATACAGTTGGGATAAGCCCTGATGTGTATTTGACATCCGTGTAAAAGTTCCTTAGAATGCTGTACCTTAGACCCTTCCCTGTCAATAAAGTTATGGCAACACAAGCCCATACATCAGTGAGATAACATCAAGGCTAGAGCAGTAGAACTTTAAGTGCAGTGCTTTATTTAGTTGTGTCTGCAAAGATGAAAAGACATGCAACTAATTTTTGTAGGGCTGGATCACTTCAGAATACTACTAGTCACAGAATGTTGATTTGTAGAAGAGGAGGTCTTGCTATTTACCCTTCAATAAAAAGCTCCATTTGTGGTAAAAGTATCACTAGAGAAAAAAACACTGGCAACAGCTATAGCTGCTCTGTTTGATTTTTCTACTACCTATAAGGAAAAAGCAGTGGGTCAAAAAAATCAGCTGAAAAATTCCATGCCATCTCTGCCCTTTTTATGGCCATGAGGTTTTGCTCTTTATTCTTCCCACCAAAAAAAACCCCACAGAGGAAGTGAAACACTAACTTCACTAAGAGGGAATAACAATGAAGTTAACTTCCCCACGTTCACTTAATGGTAATTTTTAAAGATTCTTATTCAGAGCAATTCAGAGTAAAACCAAAAGAAAGTGTTCTCTGGTTTAAAAAAAATAATTCCCCAAGAGTAAGTAGGATAATTTATTTAAATATGAAGATTTAAATTTCTTCTTTGTTCCTTCTTAGAAAACAAGTTTGCTATTTTTCTGGTTTTCCCACTATATATTTTCTTTCATTGTTCCAGTCTGATTTTGCACTGTTATTTAAGGAAAAAAAAAAAGGTAAGTGACCATAATTGCACATTCTATGTCAGAGAAGATTTTATCAATGTTTTGCACAAGGGCATTTCTGCAGAAATAACATCTTATATAGCCTGGAACTACATTTTCCTGTCCCTGCTCCGTGTGCCTCCTGAGTACCTGTCCTGCAAATTACCACTACACACAGTTAATTCCTCAAGTAGCCGCCCTGCAGCATCCTATTTTAATTTCAACAAAACCCACTGTTGTGTCTCCTTTGAACCTTTGCCCAAGTGCCTGTACTACTTCTCGTCTTCTCTAAATTTGTAACTTTTCACAATACATCATACCAAATCTTTTAATGAACTCAGCATGAGTTATCTTTTGCCTGGCTAATTGTTTTTCCAAAACAAAGAAAGATAACAGGCTCCTGGTGAACTCATGCTCCTTTTTCCTCAGTTCTCCATGTCTTTAATTACCCTTACTTTGCTTTTAATCTTTGTGTGCCATTGGAAGTCAGACTAAAAAGCCAGTAGATGCCCAGAAAGTGTATCAATAATATTGTCACCTGACACAGCCCACCTTAGGGTGAGGCAAGTTTTGAGATGTGCTTAAAGTTATAGGACATAGAGGGTGCTGTTGAACTGAGCATCTAACAGTGGTCATCATACAGCTCTGAAGTTGGGCATTGTCCATGTATTTTTTACTGTGTGTTATAGCTGAAACTCTGGGTGTTTACTGTCATTTGCTACAACCCAAATGCTATTTAAAAAAAAACATAACTCACTTTCAGTCTTGTAATTGTGAAGATGAGACAATGGCAGCTTCATAGTCTTAATAGCAATCCAATTTCTGTTTTATAAGCCATCAAGTAAAACATTCATTTCACAGCCCGATACCAGCCATAAGTTTTAAGCATCATGGGAATTATAATATCAACTCTTGTTGTAACAGTCTAGCATGGAGACATTTCGTTGGTCTCACTCTTTTAACCACGAAGCATAAAGAACAAAGTTTGGCATTTTCCATTTCTCTTGCACAAGTCAATATTATTATTACTGCCCTCAAAGCAGTGAAAGGTAACAGAGGGAAATAATCAGCTTCATAGATGGATGACTAAAAGAGAAGAAACACTTTAAAAATATTCTCCAATACATATTTTGCCCTAAATTTTCAAGAGAGTCTAATTTTAGCTTGACCCCTTCAATAAGCAAGTTACTACTTTCATACTGTCTTGCTCAGGCTTCTGATAAAGAATCACAGAACCATAGAATGCTTTGAGTTGGAAGAGACCTTTAAAGGTCATCTAGTCCAACCCCCCTGCAGTAAGCAGGGACAGCTTCAACGAGATCATGTTGGTCAGAGCCTCATCAAGCCTGACCATGAATGTCTCCAGGGATGGGGCCTCATCTACATCCCTTGGCAACCTGTTCCAGTGGTTCACCAATCTCATTGTAAAGAGCTTCTTCTTAATGTCCAGTTTAATTCTACCTATCTTCAGTTTAAAACCATTGCCCCTCATCTTACTGCTACATGCTCTTGTAAACAGTCCCTCTCCAGCTTTCCTGTAGGCTCCTATATATTTCTTCTATATCAGTATCCCAGTGAAGAGGTACAAAGGAAGCCAATTGCCTTCTACTAAAGGCTTTCCTCTGTTTCTACCTGTTGTGTGTGGAAGATGAATTAAAAAGCAGAAGACATAAATACTCTGTAAGTCCAAGCACTTGTGCAATTTTTAGAAGCCCCAGATCTTGGGACCATTTTTTTCTGGAGGGGTAGGAGAACAGGCAAGAATATGTCCTGCTTTCTTCTCCACCCTCCTGCCCAAATAACATGTCTGTGAAGAAGCATTTAAAATATACAGCTAGTGTATAAGTGAATAAGTAAGTTTGCACTGATGTTCTACTTGTTTGAACCAGGGTACCTTGCTAGCACTTTAGCTTTCCATTGAATTTCTTTAGCACCTTCTGATTGATCTAACTGCATTTCCCATAGCCTGAATTCATATCCCAGTTCCCCAGCACTTCTATATGTCATATAAGCAGTTTCCTCTCATGGTTTTATCCCCTTCTACGTTATTTCAGTACATTTTTACATATTTATGACAGCTATACTTGTATAACGAAATCAAGCGTGTATCTATGACCTGTGATAAAATGTTTTAGAGAGACCTACAAAGAAGAAACACCAAAAGGTAACACACAAGCAGAATTTCCTTCCTCCCTGACTCCAGCGCTCTAGGATTTGTCAAGGAAGAATACTATGGATGGGTCTTTCAATGTCCATGAGAAACCACAAAAGTAGGATACCTAGCACAATGTCTGTAGAGAGTTTTGCTGTGGTATTACATTGCTGTGGTAACAAAAACAGTCATAGACTTAATTAGAAGCACATTTCTTTGTCCTGAGAAAGCTTTTCCATCTTCTCCTTGTCTTCCCAGGTCCTTGAAACTTATTGTGTATTCCTTCTGACAAAACACAATTCCAGTAACTCGGACAATGCTTTCAGTAGTAGTGTTTGAAATTGAAATGGGAGGTTGTATTTAATCACTAGACTTCAAGAATGGGCTACAAAATGAAAGAATGACTTAAGTACAGAAGGAGGAGACACACTACACTTCAGAGGGTGCCCGTATAGCACACAAACCAATTGCCACAATGCTGGAGCTAGAACATTTGCTAGTGTAAAAGACAGATAATCATGCAAACAGATTGTAGCAAGAGCTTTACCATTACTTGAAATCTTTTCATTCAAACAAAATGCCTTTGTAAGACATAGGCTGTAGCAACCTGACAAGATAGTCATTTCAAAACTGAGTGAAATTCTATGCTGACTCTATTGAGGTCGGAGATTTTTAAGGTTTATCATTAGCTGTCTGGTTTTTGGAAACATTTCCTATTTTACCAAAAATAACAGAAAAGTACTTGCTATGCCTGCTTAGAAATACTAGTCTGTTTCCTCAGCCTTTACCCACCTCAGCAATAGAAGGAAGAGTTTGAGATCACTGTCCTACCTGAATGGAAGGGAGAACATTTTATTTAAAAAAAAAAATAAATAAAAGAATAAAGAAACTGCCTCCTTGCTTGCTGAAGGGAGAAAACACAGAGAGGGGCTCTTTTCCCTGAGACAGCATCACTATGAGCTTGTGCTGGAAGATCACATCAGACCCCATCTGAATAGATTGCTTCCTAATACAGATGGCTACATTTGCTGCTGCTTCTCCCAGCATCTGCAGTTCACTTGTCAGAGCATACAGATTTCATACCCCAGTAACCCCCAGAGTGTTCCTAGTCTGAAGATGGCATGTGAATTTTTACAGCTGTAAAATGAAATATTTCTGGTTTCTCTCATTTAAGGGCAGCACAGCACAGGCACTTGGAAATAATCCTCTGTGTTCAGGACCTTCCAGTAGCTCTAAGCATTCTTTAACTGTATATGCCTTGTCTGAATAGGCAAGCAAAGTAAGCATAATTCCCCAGATGAAACCCTCCAGTGATTTTTATTCTGGGTGCAAAAGCTGGTTTAGATAAAAGAAAGAGAGGAGAGACATCAAACGGAAAAACAGCACATGAAAGCAAGGATAAGAGAAGAGCGGGCACATTTTTGAATCATTACTTCTATGCCCTACAGTAAAAATAAGGTTATGACCAGTCAGAAATACATAACTTCCTTCAGTATAAACTGTAAAGACTTAATACAGGACTTAGCATTTTGAAGAAAAAGAAAAAAAAGAAAAAAAAAAGAAAAAAAAAAAGAAAAAAGAAAAGCAACACAGTTACTGCCTAGAAAGATATAGTTACACTTAGATTAAATGTGATATTTTCCTCCAGAGAATTAAAATATTCCATGGATGACTTTTTCAGGATCAAGAAATCCTTTTTCTAAACCATCTTTAGCCTCAGATGTTTCAGACTTTTGAAGGAGGATACTTAAGGTGCCAAGAAAAAGATACCAGTGAAAGCCAGAGTATAAAGTCATATTTATTTAATATTAAATAAGGAATGCATTCAAACTCCAAGATAGGAGAAAAGAAAATCGAACATAAGGAAAAAAATCTTTTAAGTTGAGTCAGGAAGGTAACAGTAGGGTACGAATATTTTTTTACAAACTATTGATTACATGAAAATAAACAAGTAATTCACAAAGGTCAAAAAATGCCAGCAGAATCTAACATAGATTTATGTATCTCCTTGGTCTCCAGTTAATGATTTCATGCCATCAACCTTGGGTTAACCAACTGTGTGAACTGACTTCGTATTGATGTGAAGTAACCCAAATTATTTGAATATGCATAAATCAGATCCAAATTATTAAAGAACATGCAGATAATTTAGATAAAGCTTTACCTAAGCTCTCTACAGATAAACTCTGTACTAAAGAAAAGTTTGCTAATACAGAAAAAAAGGCTGTTCAAACTTGACTATGCTGAATATACTCAGAGAGAAAAATGGGAAAAAGCAGTCTCTGAACTAGTGGGACTTAAATAGTTGTGGGACTTAAATAGTTGTGGCACTAAAGGGACATCTTTAGGAAAACAACCAACCAACCTTACAGCCAGGAGGTTTCCAGGGACCAAGATATTCTTCATTTGGAGACTTTAAAATTCAGAATATCCCAAGCAGTGTCAGCAGGGCTAGGGTTGCAGATCCTGTGAGAATTCATTTTCACAGATCAATTCAAGATAAACTGTATCTTATTTGAAAGCTGCACTAACTCCAGGCACATATTTATACTAATCCTCTACTTTTTTTTTTTTTTTTTTAAATAAGCCACATCCACCTATAGGTAATTTTTTTTTTTTCACATATTGTAGTCTCACATATAGGACTTCTAATTTAAAGTAAGTCTACTAGGAAAAACAAATTCATAAATGAGCATGTCAGACAAAATACAGTTCAAATATATAATAGGAAAGAGCTGATAACTAATTTTCCATTCACAAACTATTTCCTTTTGATTAGACTAAAATCAGAAAATATCACAAAACCAGCAATTGTATATTAAAGAAGCATGTATTTTAGAACTCCAGAAACACAAATGCAATGCTTTTACCACTCAGCATATCCTTAAAGGCTTTAATTGCAAACATTTCATATTATCTGATGAAATGTAAAGCAACAGGTAAAACATGAACTATGTAAAGATGTAGATAGAGAGACAGAGCAGCTGAGGAAAAGAGCACCTGACACAAGTCTGTGAGGGGTGGTGGTCTATGAGTCTTATAGACTTGCAAGCTTTGTAGTGTAGTTAAAATGTTTCTACATTCAGCATAATGTTCATTATATAAAACAGTATTTTTTTTTCCGTTTCTAAGATGCTACTGAATCATTCCTTAAAAATTAATCCCCTTCTCTTACATCCATCAAAGCTATTGTTTTAGGATGATCTGTAAACCCACAGCTTTGGTGGCCACCTGCAATCACTTGGGTATTTATTTGAAGACCAAACAATAATATTAGTTTTCAGAAACTGGAACCTACAATCAGGAAAATATAAAGCTATTTCTGTGTGTCACTTTAAACAGACACTCCTGAGTCCTCCTCCTGAGAGGTCTTCCTCACCTCGGGAGGGAAAATAAAAGGTTTCTGAACCATCACCTCAAACAATTAGGGAAGAAAGTAGCCCCCTGATAGCATGTAATTTTTTTATAGTGTGTTCCTTTATTTTTTTAAAGATTAGGGTAGTGTCATTTTTATATATTATATTGGCATTATTATTATTTCATTAGACTATTCATCATACTGGTAAAAGACATATCTAAATTCCCCAGTGGGAAGATGTAGTGAAGCATAGACATTGTTTCAAAGCTCTATACAAGATAAAGCTTATATAGTACAGGAAAAATATTTTCTTTTCCAGACTGAAAATAAATAACATGTAAAAAGGTAACAGTTTTGTAGATTGCAGTACTTATCATTTTAACAAGTGTTTAAATGCTGATACGTTTTTGTCCTATCACAGGGAATTTTATACATAGTTTTTTTCCTTTTGAATTAAAGTGACTGTCTGACCCTTGTATCCCACCCATTCTCTTGATTTTCTTTTTACTGGATTGCTAGGATTATTCTTTAAAGAGCTTTATCTAAGGATATTATCAATTCAAAATTCACTGTTTCCTCAGAGACATCTAAAAAGTAGCAGTAAATTTTCATGTTAGTCTACCACACTTTTCGCTTGGAAAAATGACCAGCCTTACAATTTAGTGCTCATATATAAGCTGTTTTCTCATATTCTAAATAACTTTGTCAATGCTATTTATTCACAATTCCTGAAATAAAGTCAAATGAATGAAAAATAAAAAAGTCTAGCAAAGAGATCTAGAGTGAAACCATACGGTTCCAAAACCAATTCGTTTGGTTTCGTTTCCTTTCGGTTTTGGGGTTTTCCCACTTGTATACTACGAACAAGTTATAGCACACAGGGAGCTTAACTACTCCATAGCAACTTTAAAGAATAGTAATAAAATAAATGCAAGAAAATTGATGGTTTAAACCATTCCTAGAAAAAAGAAATAACAGCAAAGCTTGCAGAACCTTCTCTCCTCTGTAATTGTATAATCACATTTCCACTCCCTTAAGTCACAGTAAGATGGCTCCAGAAATTCTTCATACCTTCATATTAACATTAAACTTTAGAAATTAAATGGCTTTTAACTTGATTTCCTGTTGCTTCATGTCCCTGAATAGGCAATCCATGCATTTTTTTTTTTTACTTAGAGGTCAAAACTTAATTCAACACATTCATGATCTCTGTATATGCAGTTGGTTGCACTTTGTACTGTAAACACATACCTCTTTTGGACCTCACCTTTCCAGCTCTTACTCAGTTTTATCACTAAGATCTGGCTGTACTTGTAGTAACTTGTAGCTACCTTTTCACTTCAAACAAATGCTGCATCTCAGTTTGTTTTTTTCTTTTTGCTTAGTCACAGAGTTAGTGTTAGAGCACATGTGCCATTTCAGTAGTTGTGAATGACTGCTCTTCTCTAAATATATGACCTGATAGTCCTCGTGCACATTAGTTAACTTTCTAATGCTAATGGAACTCCGGTAATGGGGAGTTATCCAGGTTTTACACTGGGGTAACTAATAAACTACAATAAACTTCCAGACCTCTACCTCTTTTCCTGGCAAAATACGTTATGACAGCTGTATCACCCAGGTAACAGATGGATCAATATATGACACATAGGTGGTATCATATGAAAAGCAACAGTTAATTGCCAGTCACAATTGTCTGATGATCTCCACAGAGTGAAGATGGGGGGTCATTAGCAGCGTGCAAACAAAAACACGGATGCGAAAAAGCAAAAGAAATTAAAATCCCATTGAGAGAGAGATGGCTAATTAATACTGTTGACTATTTTTGCATGAGACACACCACAATGTACATTTCTCTGATAGCATATTTATTTTATGAGATTGTCGTTAGTAAAATTAAGACTTTCCTAAATTACATTTTCTCCCCATTAAATCACATAGCAGTCTTTATCAGTGACACTGAGAAAGTGAAAAGGTTCATAGTCTCTTCTTTTTTTCTTTCAGCATTAGAAGTACTAGTACCCAGTGAAGATACAAGGCAGATGATTTCAGACAAATGAACACAAGCCTTTCTCCCCATGAGGCATAATTAAACTGTGGAAGTGACTATCAGAAGATGCACTAGAGGTCAGCATTTCGAGCAGGTTTGAAATGGGACTAGCAAATCCACAGAGGCTAGGTCCATCCATGGCCACTCGGCACACCACTCCAGCGGCAACATCCAGTTCAGGAATCCCCTAACTAGCTGGCTGCCAGGATGCTAAGTGAGAGGGGAAAATCCTTACCTGACCACTGCTGGCCACTGATGGAGGCTGGGTGCTGAGCTAGATGCAGTCTTGAGCTGATGCAACACAGAGATTTTTGTCGTATCATCAATGGAAAAATTACATAACAAGAGACATGATGCAAAAACATGTAACATTTCTCCTTCAAGCAGCAGTCATGGTTGCAAGCCACACATTAAAATGCCCTGTTTGCAGATTGCATTGTACTTTTGAATTCCTAAACTGAACAGGAAATCATCTATAGAGTTTCACAGAACCAAAGGTTATCTGAGAAAGTAGTACCCCATCTGAATAACCTTAGCCACCAATTCTGAAATAAAATATGCCTACTTACATCATCTGTTATATACACATCTGCCACCAGGGTACAGATCAAAAAAGTCTAGTCTCTCAAAATAAGCTTCATCAAACAATGTATTTGTGTCCCCACATTTTGAACGTGTGTTATATGTAGAACTTAGGTGAACAGTGGCCATAATACACAATCAGACTAATTAACCATTGGTCTAACTTCTTTCAAGCATTAAGATAAATCTCAAGGAAATAGAGAGTATTTCACAGCACGTTAAAACAATGTCCTGCTAGACACTGTTTTAACATGCTGTGGAACATGACACTAAGACTTCTTCAAAACATCATATGAACTATCAGTTAGAATCTACTAACAAAAATGTCAAAAATATTCTGTTTGCTTATCTCTTTAATTTCTATTTCTACAAACTCGCCCCCCAGTTTTCTAAAATGTCTTATAAAAACTCTCCACAGTCTATTATATAATTGCAATACAAATTGAGTTGCTTGGTCTTCTATTAAGTGTATTTATTCAGCCAGTTGATCATGTCCTTTCTTGCTTTCTCAATATGAGGATTATTTTGAGGATTGATATCTTCTCTTCTGCAATGTACAAAACCATGAGTTTGTTCAGGATAAATTTTAACTTTATAATCGACTTTACAGTTTTTCTTAAGCTTTTGCTCCAGCTGGGTGACATGGAATACAGAGCATAGTAATAGCTATATTAATATAGCCATATTCCATGCTGCCATTCTTCATCTCATTCATAATTCCACTCCTGAATTTATCATTCATGCTAGACACTAGTAACCAAGCTCCATACGGGAAAAACAAAATGTAAAATTATATAATAAAAAACCAGCTTTCAGTAAGGATCTAGAAAATTTGTTAAAATATAAAGACAGGTCCAACAACCTGCAAAGGTATAGATATAAGAAAAGTATTTCCTATGTGTGAAATATATGGCAATGCTAAATACACTCCAACTGAACAAAAAGCTTCTAACAGACACCTATGGTTGCTATTTGGCATATTGCACATGGTTTATGAGTTCCTAGGACCAAAGGAAAACAATGTCATACATCAAAGAATAGCTCCTTTAGCAGAGTACTCCAAAATGGCAGTGGGATTTTGATACAACTTTGTTACCTGGGTTATGAGCCACACCTTTACAAAAGAAAGACGATTAAGGAAAAAAAAATTTTTAAAATCCACTTTTCATCCTTTGCCTAGGTTACGTAAGCCCTTCTATGTCTAGCTCCATTTTTCTGTTTTTCTTTGACCTTCAAGCACTATTATGAAGCTGAGTTTTGACTCGCAATTCAAAATGTGTCACAGTATAGGGTCAGGGCAGCCCCTTAGACCTATAACAGATGCTCTCTGTTAACCCCCCTCCCTCCCCAAAGGGAAGAGAAAGGGAATAAGGGAGAGACACTTAACGATTAGAAAAGGAAACTGGAACAACTTTAATGAAAAGGAAAATAATACAAAAGGACTATATACAAATATATAGAAAACCAGTATGGAACCCAACCCCCCTGATGGTAATTCCATCCCCGTCCCCACTGATGCTGTGGAGCAGGCACCAGGGCAGTCCCAGCCTGGGCCCCGCAGCAGCCGGGAGCTGTGTTCAGGAGCTGGATTCTGGTACTGGGTTCAGGAACA
>WUAM01000071.1:28200350-28234586 GCA_024336885.1 Actenoides hombroni
CAGCAGTGGCCTTGGTCTGCACACCAACCCTTGGCAGTAACTCTAAACATGGGGTGTTATCACTGCCAGAAGCAGACACTGTCTCTGAGAACAGACTGCTAACTTCAGACAGTGCAGTTAGTTAGAAGAACTGAGCTGAAAAGTAAAATTGCAGAACAGAATTAGTTCTGCTCTCACTCAAACCAGGACAAAATGGAAATTTAAACATGCAGTAAGTACTCCAAGTACTCCATTCTGAGAACATTAGGAAATTGCAGCTTAGCTATTCCAGATTCTTGAGCAGAACATGTAAGGAAAGCTGGTGTTAAAATAACCACAATCTAACTTTACAGAGTAGCTAGAGCAAAAATAAATTCTTTCTGTTCCCAAGTGAAGTTCTCGCTCTGCAACTTGCAGAGCAGTAGTAAACAGGGTAAAGGAGCTGAACTGGAAAAGTCACCAAAGGACAACATGTGTGCTTGTCCAGACCTGAAATAAAAGACATGGCTGCCATCACCCTTTCTGAATCTTGGAATGAATGATGTCACTACCATCTTCCTTGCATAATATCCTTCCTACTCTGCTGAAAATATCTTTCTTCATCAGCTGACAGCCAGATTTGAAGAAATAATGATAGATCAAGTACATAAGCTACACCATATACATGTGCACTTGTATCTGCTTGTGTTACATCCTTGTATTTACCTACCATAGAGTGGTACACCAGCCTTTAATTCAGGGTATGTCATCATCAGGTCACATATAGCAACACCACCCCAGCAAAAAAATACCTAATTTCTTTGCACCACACTGTTCCTTTAGATATTTCAGGACAGCATCACCTTCTCTGGAACATATAAACAAATGCAAATTAAACACCCATAGTAAAGCCAGTATTTGAAAATATGAAAAGAAAAGACAGAGATGCATATAAGTGTCCCCATGCTGCTACTATATTTTCTCTCACATACTTTAGATACATAATTATTTCAGAAAAATATTAGGGGGTGCTAATCTGAAATCATTAGAAAGAGAAAAAAACCCCACAAAACTGAATGGAATTTAAAATGATACATGAATAACATACATCAAAGGAAACCTAAAGGGATGGAAGGTAGATGATTGATTACACACCTGCATAACAAGCTTAAAAAAAATCTTAAAATTCTCTCAGAATTTGGATAATTTTTTGTTTTGTAAATGTAGATAAAGTAATGAAAACCTCTCTAGAGAATACTATTTATTAGACAGCCAAAATATTGACAACTCTAAGTAAGCATCTGAGATACTTGCTGCAGGAAAGTCAATGTAGCAAACATGGTAGATGTTTTCAGAATTTACAATGTAAATTGCAATACCCCTTGCTGTATTCTGAAAATACCATTTACCCCTGAAGCAGATGTCATGATGCAGAGGCAGTGAAGAGAAACAATTGGTGAGAGAGAGGTAGCAGCTTAGTCTTTCGTATCACCTCAAGATGATATTTTCAGTCTCACAGTTCCTTTCCCCCTGGAGCACAGAGGCTATAGAGGCTGTCAATGCATCAGCCTCACAAATACCACATTGTCTGCCCATGCACAAACACACACAGGAGAATATTAAGTGCCAAAATATTCTTTCTCCATTGCCACTGACACTTGAAACCTGTGAATTGCCTGTAAGAAATGCAAGGCAGAGACCAACCCTTTCTTCTCATTGCAGCAGAGAGGGGACAGATTCCAAGTGACAAAGTTTCCATGACAACTGTCTCCTCTGAGACAAGATGTCTCCCATAACCTCCTCACCAAACACCTCAGACCAGCAACCTCCAACACAGCTATTCCCAGCAGTCCAAGAAAGGTATTTTCTCTCCTAGGAAGTAAAATAGTTTGGTCTCTAATTAGTCTGACTCCTTCTCTGTATTGTCTTGCCAAGAGCTTCTTTCTGTATTATTAAGGCACCACAGCACCTCTGCTAGTGAACAGGTCTTTGCTGATAAATCCTTGGGCAGTGCTGCACGCAGGAGGGGAAGACATGATACTCCTCTTGGCTACCAGCACCCTGTCCCCTAGGGAGCTGGTAGCCCAGAAAACAGATGAGATCTAACCATCAGCTACCTGCAACCAGTTACACCATGTTGGGCAAGTACTATGGCACAATCAAAAACTCTTTTCTTCTTTCCCTACAACATCTTGAAGTATCAGTCTCTTGCACTCGGTGGGACTCAAGATGAGAATTATGCTTTCTCACTGCTAGTGCCACTGGTCATTTTTAAACCACGCGAGGCAGAGGAAGCAACTTGTAGTCTGAGTTATCAACATCAGATGAGAAAACTCTTCGCTAAGCCACTACTGAGGCAGTCGTCCTTGAACTCTGTTCAAGGCAAAATAAAAGGTCACTTATTCCATCCACTTCTAAGGAGTCATTAGAAAAGGCCACCTTCACTGATAGATTTGCTGCATCCAATCTCAGACAACAAAACCAAACTCCAAACAAAACATGTCATGGAAAAAAAAAATAAAATAAAAAGAAAAGAGGAGGGAAAAAAATATCAATACCTCACAGCAGCAAGCAATGTGATATCCAGCTCCCTGACATCTCACGTGTTTATTTTCCTGGCATCTTGCATTCTTAGCCAACCATCAAACTTGGACCAGTCATAAGAAGGCTTCTGAGTTTCTCTTCCTGAAAAAAAGTCTGGGCAGATGTCTCTGCACATACAGACACACACACACAAAACCAAAAATAAAAATAAAAATTGAATGAATTAATCAAACACTGAGATATATTTTGGACCTTCATAGCATGGGAAGTTTCTATCCAGGCACAATTTTGGTTTGATTTCTTTTTCCCAAGAAAGTAATGTTTTTAAGTATCATTGTTAACTTTTCCACAGACATGCCTCTGAGCTTTAGAAAACATTTACAGTTATCTATATAGGCTTTTTTTCAATGACTAAACCACATAATGCAATTTGCCCTACAAATTTGGAAAATATGAATATATGATAGCATTTTACCAGCTTTGAGTACATAATTTGAAACTATACACAGTAAAACAACAGATTATCTTGTAAAAGATGATTGAACTGGCTCCTGAATACAACAATTTTGGATTTTGCATACAACAAAATACCATTTAACATAAGTCTATCATTAGTGGGTTCCATTCAAACAATGACAATGACATAAAATATTCATTTGCTACAGAGCACATCATGAAGCTTATGTGTGAGCTAGAAAAAAAATAAATCAAACACCTGGTAGACTGAGGTCAGCAAAGAACAAGTAAAGGGAAGCATGTGAGAAGAAAGGGAGGAGTATTTTACTGTGGACATTGTTTGGTGACTGGAGAAAAAGAAGTACAGTAAGAGTCCACCCTGTACCAAAGAGCTCCTGCATCACAGGGGTGCCCATACCCTGGCTCAGGATCACCTCAGCTGAAGTGTGTTGTGTGACCAGCAGCAGAGTTGTGATGGTACAATCACTAGTGGATAATACAGTCTCCTCAGGCAGAAAGAAATGAGCAGGGACCATGGATGCTGCCTTCACTAAGTCACCCCCAGATGCTGCAGTGTGTTCTCCCAAGCCCAGCCTCCGGGGAAGCAATGAGATCCTTGGGAAACTGTGATCGTCGTTCACTTATTAAATGCCTTTAGATCTCTCCCTCCTCAGACACACTGTATGTATCTTAATGATCATGGTGAAATGATTGGATCTTTTTGGCCTGAGGTAGACCAAAAGATGTCACAAGCATTTATAATATTTTTACTGTGTTTGATTATTTATATGAAAAGAACAGTGACATCCACAAGCAGTCTTGTGTTTAGAAAGATATGGGCAAGATCACACAGTCTTTGGATAAGTAGCTGTCAGGAAGGCTACAAACTGCTTCAAAAATGAACCTTCCCAAGCCCATGTACAAGAACAGATGCTTTTCCACTCAGACTAGCCTGGGAAGACACCACAAGCCATCAGTCGTAATGTGGTCTCTGAGTTACAGCTCTCACAGTTCCTCATCCTATATTGCACTAGGAAAAAATCCAGCTATTTTCCTCTCAGTAAACATTGGTGCACCAGCTCAGCAGCACCTTGAAGCCATCAAGGAAGACACACGTGGCCTCTCTTCATTCAGACACTGCTGCCCAAAAACTCTCAGCTCTCCTCCTGCCTAGAGCAAGGAAAACACCAGCCTTCTTCCCTTGACCACTGTGGTATTATCAGTACAGGTGGAGGGAAAGAAGGTATTACAAAAAGAAGTACGACGTGGTGTGAACCACAGGGAAAAATTATAGAAGTTAAGGTAGTGTGGAGAAACACCAATTCATCAGACACAAGGTGCTTTTGACTGAGCAGACTCTTACAGTAATAAGGAAGTACACTGTCATCCTAGTGATTTGCCAGTGTCCTGCACAACATAGAAAGTGTATGTCCAGTCTCATGAATGTATTTTCATGGTGAGAATGAATGCATCTGGGCACAGGACAAACATACTTCCAATCATGGAGCAGAACAGGAGAAGACAAGTCCTCAGGAAAGACAGTAACAAGGAGCACACTGCAGACAAATTTATTCTTCCAGTGTATGAGAAAACCCTAATCCTCATAAAGACAGTATCTCTATCTCACGAAGACATAGAGCTCCTTTCAGCTCCACAGACAGACCTCAGCCACATGGCAATGGTCTGCTGACATCTGACTTTCCTTATAGGCTGAGAGCATTAAAGGCACCATCTCTCAAAACCAGATCATTGCAGAATTAGGTAGAGATTTGCTTTTTGGAATGGCAGGCCAGTTCCAACCCTATATGAACATTTGTAATGTATATTGCAAATAGAGTACCTTGTAGTATATCTACTTACTGCAAAATATTGATGCATTTTGGAATGTAACTGCTATAGGGCACTGAAAATGAGTGTGACAGATTTGCAGGGGGGAAGGGGATTGTATGAATCACTCATAGGCATATATTCAATGTGCATATTCAATATCATATTCAAAATACATGGCATTCATTCATATTTCTGCCGATGACAGTTTTTTAACATCCTGTTACGTAATTTAGCTTGGATGACTGATTATTTTAAAAAGACTTCTAAAACCAGCATACACACTTGGGTTTCAGCTCACACTATTTTTTAAAGCCATTTCACATTGCTGGGAAAACTACCACGATCTCTTTTACTGCTCTGTGTTTTCAGTATTCCACGCATTGTCTGTGTGCAGTCACTTCTGTGAACAGCAAAGCATGAAGGAAGCATGCTGTACTCTGCAACATTTCACAGCAATGTTCCTTTGTGGTTTGTATTATGGGAATTTATCACTTAAACTGCCCTGGTAATAGTTTCCTCTCGTGTGTGGGATTAACAGTTCTAATATAAGCTTAGAAATCATCAAGAGTCGGATTTCTTGGAGAAGAAAAGATTTCTTACATGTATCCATTAGCTGCAAACATATCAGCCATGTATCTGATGTTTGGGAGTTGCCATCCAAATGTACCATGACTTAGAATGATAGCTCTGTCTGCTCTGGCAGCTGGTTTGCAAACATACACCTTGTCCCTGCCCAAGGCAGGGGGGTTGGAACTAGATGATCTTTAAGGTCCCTTCCAACCCTGACAATTCTATGGTTCTATGATGTGCTCAACTTGCATTTCCTGCCCACAGCCTCCACAGTCAAACCTGTCTCTGATATCGCCTGGGCAGGGCCTTGATTCAGGAGCCATCTAGGAATCTGCAGGAAAGCAAAAAGGACAAACAGTAAGATAACTTATCTGTGGCAACAACTGTGACTGTGTCATAATCTTCATGCAGTCCCCTCCAGACATCTAGTACTACATACTTGATACTGCAAGGCTCTTGACATCATCCCTCTCGGGTTCATGAATAATATTCATAAATTCCAGGTCAGTCAGCATAACCCAGGAGTGCAGTAAGGCTGGAACAAGTGCTTATGTCAGCTCACCACTCCTAGCTTTGTGCCTGGAGCAATCCAGAATGTGATAACTACATTTCCATGTGACATCCCCAACACACTGCTTCATAACCATTCCTCTCCTGTGGTCTTACAACTCCCCCTCACAGGCTGGCACCTGGTAACTTCTTGCTGTTTCTCTAGTGGGACCTCACTGTCAGTCTGTGGCTTTTCTGACTGCTTTTTCCCTTCGAGTTTTCATTGTTCATGTCCCCTTTCCCTTCCTCCACAGGGAACCCAAGGCTGCTGCTGCTGCTGCCTACATGCACTTTGCTGGTCCTTTGCATCTCCTGCTGCATACAGCGCTTTTCCAGGGACTCCATCAGTAACTGGCATCTCTAGAAGTTCTAATAAATCAACTGGAAGAAGGTAAATCAGCAAATGGTTTTCTCTGAGAGTTACACACCATGTAATCTGAACTGAGAGGGGTCAGAGGAACACAGCAACATACACCAGTGTTGTGCATGTAACACATCCTCAAACATCACAGACACAGAACTTCTCTAGAGGCACAGATTTTAAAGGACAAATTGGAAAATGCTCCATTTCTCCTCAAGTGAAGGAAGAAAGGTTTTCAAAGAGTTTATGACCTGTGAAGTCTTCTCAGAAGAATCTCTCAAGTTCAGCTGCATTTTTTGTTCCTTGGAACCAGAGATAGGCCGCTGTAGCATCTTTTTAAACCCAACTAACTTTCAGTGCCCCCTACTCTTAACCCTCCACCAAGCAGTAGGTGGTCATACCTAGAGCCTTTTTTCTACCCTAGTCCAAGAAGCTGTTTAACCTAACTCTGCTACAACACTTAACTGATCAAAATGGCAGTGTTTGCTTATTAACAAGGGCTAGTCTCTCTTTGCCTGTTAATGAACAATATTCCTTGGTCTGTCTTGTCCTCTTACTAAAGTGAAACGTGGCATACTGGCAATAAAAATCAAATGCACTCTTCAATGCTAACTTTTTTTTTTGTTAGAAATATATCTTAACCATTTATGCTCTTCTAGATCATCTAACTAATTAAAACAGATGTCAAATAAGACCTTTCATACACTTCCAGTGCTCCCTCCCCTCTTCAATTCCTCTGCTACAAATGTGTGTAACATAGTAAATGGTATTAAAAACGAAATGGGAAAAAACAGTGAACAACATAACAAAATTACTCCAAACCCTGCCTTCTTACACCAGTTATGCTCTTGTAGCAGGACAAGGTGCTTTGGGGTGATATATGTAGAGCTTCCCAGCACTGAAAGCTGGCCCCCTTTAAGAATGTTTCTCAAGAATACCTGTTTTCAACAAAGCTCTTCTCCAGACCTTCTGAGATCAATCACCACTTAATCTCCAAATGATGCAGCTGGAGTTTAACTTGCTGGCTGCAGCTTTGTCAGCTCTACAGTGAGGCAGAAGTACCTTTTTCAAATTTCAGGCAAAGCAAAGGCACAAGACTTCAAATGTGCTCTGTATAATTGACCAGACTCAGAACAATACTCAAACTGTCATGCTTCCTGTTTTTTTCCCTCAACGAGCAGTTCATCTGAGCAGTAAGTCAACACAAATTGGTTTCTCTTTAAGTAAAAAACTTGTTTCTTTTAAAATAAATCTGTTTAAAACTACATGTTAAAACATAAGCTGTGTTTAAAGCAACAGTATTGCCAGGTTTTAATAAACAAAAAAAAAACCATGCTGCATCAGTAATGTTTATAAAAAACGTAATGACTCCAAAAATGTTTACAAATTATTCACAGAAAGGGGTAAATTGTCTTGTACTACTGAGGTTATCCCTATAAACATGCTAAAATTCACAGCATAACCTTTCTTTGAACAGAGTGAATGCTTGGTAAAAAATACTAATTAAACTGACATGGATAGAGATTTTCAAAAGTATGTATGAATAATTCACAGAAGGGACTAATAGACATGTTGAGTAGACCATGAGCAAAACACTTTTTTTCTCCTCACACCCTCCAGAATTTATCTGGTACAGCTAAAATACATTTAAATAAAAATTGCAGGAACCTAGGATTTTAAAAGCTGCTTATTAATTGAATTCCAATTTTCACCTGTATATAATTCAATCACCACACATTTAATGAGCAGAAGGCTGTTACTTTAGGAATCTGGTTATATCTGCAGTTTAGATCAGTTCTTTGCACTTGAAGGTGAGACGAGCTCTCTGCAGTTGTGAAACTTCAAATGAAATACAGGTCAAACTTGTCACGGCTCAGACACGTGAAGACTTTTAACATATCAACTGCTCAGGTTTGATCTCCACCTAAAAAGTCAGCTGCATTGCTATCTCTTCTGACTTTTCTTTTGAAGCTTTGTGAAGGGTAAATTTCATCACAAGTTGAAACTGCTGCATGCCTTGCCTTTTTTTTAAAAAAATTACTTGTTATACTGTGCAGTCTCACAGTTTTAGACACTTTGTCACATTTTATCAAGCCCATACATGACACATTTACAGCCCAGATCTGACATTTCCATTGCCTTGATTTAGCCTTTTCAGTTTTGAGATTTAGACTATCACATAAGCCCCCTCTAGAAAAGAAAACTAAATAGCAAAAGGATTTTGGCTAGACCCAGTTTAGGCAGCGAGTTCGATCTGTGAACTTCTAACATTGCATCCATAGCACAACAGCATCTGTGCTGCTCTTCCACCCACAGCCTGGGTGAGCCCAAGGCTATGGCATCGACACAGCAATAGATAGCAAGACTCAAAACTAACTCTAGTTTAAAACACTTCTGTGCCTTCTCCTTCATCCCTCCATCTATTCCTCCCATTGCTCAGAAGCACCTCATCAGCCCTTCTCTTGCTTCCTCCATGGCATGTCATCAAAGTAGCAATTCCCTGTCTTCTCATCCAGCGAGCTCTCATCCTCGAGTGACAGGAGTGCCAGACACAAAACTGGATACAATTGGTCTCCATGATAGTTCATACTGCAGCAGGGGCTTCTCCTACCTTTAACGAGCACCGGTGATGCTTGGGTGGCAGAAGTTCAGATTTATTAGTTGCTATTCTTTGAATGCTGCTCCTTCAGTGACAGACATTTGAGTTGCCTAAGGTGCTTCCCCTCTAAATTCAGTTCTAGTTTGCCGAGTCATTTTAACATGATGTTTCACTACTTGGCCAATCAAGTTCAAATAACAGCGAATTGCAAAGTGATTAACTCAGCAGCTTGACACAGTTAAAATTCCCTTAAGCAACTCAGTATACCTCTATTTGTTTGTAGGAGAAAGAAGATCTTGCTCATGATGAGCAAGCACAAACAGAATACCCTCAGAGTATAATCCAAATCACGCTCCTTCCAACTCATCGGCTTAGCGAGTTTTAATAATATCCCAAGGCAAACTGATTTTGCCATGTACAGGAGATAAACCAATAAACATTCAGTGGTGCAAAATAAAATGCAGGGTGTGACAAGGTTGTATCAGAAAGAGGCCTCCCTCTGAAGAACTCCAGAGTCCGAAGAAGGAGGTGACATTCTACCACTTACCATAAAGCAGCCAGCTGCAGTACCTTGCTGCACACAAAGGCAACACACAGCAGCTTTGCTCTCTACAGCTTCCTGGGAAGCTGGGTTTCCTCTGACAGTGGTGTGCCTTTCCTGCAGGCTTTGACAGGGACCGTTCAGAGTGTTGATCATTGTAATTAGAGCCAACCCCACTCAGAAGTCTTCTTCGTGGCAAGAAGAATGCCCTATCTTGTGGACATTTCCTGGAACAGGGATGGCTATGAAGCTGTTAACCTCAGTGCTTCTACTGCAGTGTTGGAAAGCTAGCTATGACAGCCACCTCCTTCATCTCTCACCTGAACTAGAGTTATAGCTGGGCTGAGCAGCTAGGGGTGATGTGCAGAAAACACCTCCTTTCTTTCCATCAAAGCAAACCATCCTCCCGTTTCTGCAGGTGTGAGGAATCCTGCCTCAATCCAGCTTCCAAGCACCTGGAGGGAAGTTCATGGACTGCCTTCAAACTCCATACCTGAACACTGAGGAGGGTAAAAGGCAATGAATCCAGATGATGTCAGGACATCCACCACCACCAAATTTGACCAACCAAGCCTGGGAAAAATTTATCAGGGCCCCCAGAAGCTGTGGCACCCATGGCCACATGCTGTGAACATCAGGAGAGCCTGGATCCCCAGCATGGCTGGAGACACCCTGCACCAGCCCTGGTGACCCAGGCTCAGTGGTTTTGAAGACTACATGCTTTCACACCTTTTCTAGAAAAGCTCTTTACACAACCTACAGCTGTGTCCCACATGTGCCACCCCACAGCTGCAACACCCATCTCCTTAGCCTCCTCTAAGGAGGCTCTCTGCTGAATGCTTCTTTTTAAGAAGCTGTGCAGTATTAGAGAAAACGAACGGGAGAAAGGTGCTGTGTGTGCAATGTAGCCCGCTTCAAAAACAGGTTTCTAACACCAATGACACAACTGGCATTTTTTTCAGTTCAGGACAAGCTACAGCAGACACACTGCTTTCCCAGCTCCCTCAAATGTGTATTTTCTTGATTCCAAAAAGCTTCACCACACTTCTCTCTCATCTCCTACAAGAGTTACGTTATCTATGGCACTGCCATCACAAACCCACAATGCTCGGAGGATTCTTCTAAGGTCCTGAAGGTGCGTAGGGACAGGAATGATGCCAAGGCCTTGGAGGTCTCCTTGGACTCCACAAGAATGCTGCAGGACTGGGACCTTGACATTTGGCTACAGAAGATACAGCTGCTGACCCGGTATGGCGTTTGGGGATGTGGACTAACTTGGGGTATCATGCAGAAAGTACCAGATCACCTCGGTGATTTGGGGGATTCTGAGGAGGTTGAAGGTTGAAGGTTGAAGGTGCCTTTGTAACTCCTGTAGTTACACTGATAGGATAGCAACGTGTGAAACTGCCAAACATTCCTGATACCAAGAGGAAAATAATACCTATGCAGATCCATTAGAGGACCTCAGAATAAACACAAGTTGCCAAGTCATGACCGAGGCAATAAAATAAAACATACCAAAAAAAAAAAAAAAATCATCAGGTTAACAAAACTGGAGCTACTTCAGTAAAAGTAAACAGGGATGTTTATTGTTGTTTATATGTTGTGTACTTGGGAGGAGGTAAGGGTGATAAAGGGGAAGAACTTGAGAGAGGATCAAGCGATATAATGTAAAGCAAACAGTATAATCAGGACCGAGTGAGGATACCTGTTTGTCAGCCCTGTGCCTGATCGCCACTGTTTGGACCAGGACAATAAACCCATTCTTTCCACTGCGTTCATGCCTGGATTACTTGAGCAGCCAGGAGGGACTGGTTATGTTTTTCCTCCACGTTGATGAAGGAATACTAGAAGTGCCCTTCTTAACACTGCCAGGGGAATAGCTGGAGGGTGCTACCTAACAACACCATTCCTTCCTAACTTCTCAACATAGGCAAGTGTTTGTTTCACACACTGGAAATTCTGTTTAGTACAGTAGTATGTCTGACACAAATTGGACTAGATAAAGGTCTTTTCCAATCTAAGAAGTTCTATGCTTTGTAGTTAAGAAAAATATGTCTGTATGCAAAACCAGGGTATTTCCATAGTAACACCTGCGACCACCAATCCTCCTACCAAAATCAAACCTGAAACTACTCGGGTAAAGTCATGATGAAGTCATGCTCACCAGCAAAGACAAATGGATAAACAGTGTCATTACTATTGGTGTCATAATACACAATAATGAAGCAAATACAATGCAAGGTAAATTCAAGAAACATTTTAATGCCTAATCATCATTTAATCCAATGTTGATTTCACAATCTTCTCTAACTCTTGTAAAAAAATAATGAATTATAAATTAAAATTTCCTATTTTTGTTTATGACAACTTTCCAAACCAGATGGTTTTCCGTTGACTGTTTTCTTTTCTCAAATTAAATCAAACACTGATCTTGAAGCCTACTGTTACTTTATGGTTTTGTCAAATAAACATTTTGACCCAATCAATCATATCCTTTCTAGCTTCTTCAATGTAAGGTTTATCATCAGGTTTCATATCTTCTGGCTTCAATTGTGCAAACCCATGAACTTGTCCAGGATAAACTTTAATTTTATATGCAACTTTACAGTACTGTTTCAGCTTCTCATCCAATAAGGTGATCTGTAAAAGAAAGTGTTTTTCCATTATGTTGGGTTTTTTAAGTTTGCCAAACTTGCTGTTTCTCATATCTCTGCATCTTTGTCTTTTCTCCACTGTTGCATTTCAAGCAGGTTCTGTAGCTCAGCAGATGAGAAAAGCTCTCTTTGGAATACAAGACTGAAACATTTCTTAATAGTGTGGGTGAGTCTGAGAACCTCAACATCTACTGCAAAGGTGGTTTGGTAAATCTCCTTGCCATAAAGTCACAGGTGCATTTCTATTCAGAGACTTAAGCTTGAAACCTAATTTTAAGCTAATTTTCAGAATATATTCCCTAAACCTCAGAGACTGTCAGTCCAAAATATTTTGATAGGCTTAGTAACAGAGTTTACGACAACACTGGGGGTTTTTTTGAGTTCACTGTATAACGAAAAGACAATGCTCCTGCACAGGCTTTTGATAAGTATACACATCCTTATACACAGAGTACTTCTCATATGGTTACGTACCTGTACACATGTGGAGACACATTTTTGTGATCATTGTTATTAACAAGTCAGAAAATAGGAGAATGACCCCCTGCTCTATTCTCCTCAAAATAGGAATTTTGCCCCTGCAAGCTTAATTCCACCCATTTTGCAGATTAGAGACATAAAAATTATTGTAATTTATCTCATGTTAAGTTTTTGGGGTTTTTTTTAACCACAGAGGCCTTTATTGCTCCGTGCAGAAAACAATGTATTTGAGGAATTTTATTTTATTTTTTAATGCAGGATTTTTTCTTACACAACCTGCACACGTAGCTCAAGGAGAAAGCTTCAGGGGAAAAAAGCACAGTTTCAATGTGTAATACATGACAGAAAAAATGTGTTTATAAAAATTGTGCCCCTGGGAAAAAGACACTTTCACCATAAAACAGGGACAGGGAATGAAGGATTTGCTTTCCTGTGCAGAGAAGACACACATCTGAGATTCAGTTCAACATGCTGAACAACACAGTTAGATGTAAATATTGATTGGCTTCTGCATTCCCAGAGCACACTGCCAGTTCTCCAGATAGATCCTACTGCTACACAGCAAACGATGCTGGAGGTGGTATGTTATCCTTGTCACTGAGGAGAAAGAATTTATGCACAGAAGAGGGCACCAGTTTCCTACCCAAATATCTAGCCCAGATCTCAGATTTGGTTACAATAGGGGTCATATCAGAATATAGATAGCACCTAGGAGGCAAAATAGAGTCCAAAAGTTGTCATCATCTTAGTTAAAATTCACACCCACTCTTCTAACACAGTTAATTTTGACTTCTCTTGCCAAAATCAATTAGTCATTGGTGCACATCACTTGGTCCACTACAGTTCAGTTACTAAACTGAAACTAAGGTTAGTAAATTACTAAACTGAAATTACTTTTTTTTCCACTCAATGTCCAAATTTGTTGGTTTAACTATCTCTTCTCTCATCCATAGCAATTTTTGAGATGTTTGACTCTATCACTTAGATCTCCCTGCCCAGTTTCACATTCTGCTTGTCCAACCACTCAGAGACCAATTACTGCTCTTTACTGAGTTTCTCACCTTAAAAATAGAGCTTTGAATCACCTAAGCAAGATGTGAGGGAAGTTGAAATATAAACAAAACAAACCAGTGTGTTTGATTTTTCATATCTGAAAATGATTTCTAACAAGCTAGGACTTCTGTGTGGGATAAAAGAACTATGGGAAAAGAAAAAGCATTTCCAGTACAGCAGCTTACCTGGTCAAATGAAATAGTGTGGTCTTTCTCACCAAAAATGAAAAATGTGGGGTTTAGTAAATTGTATCTTTCTTCAGAGTCCCTAATTATTCCTATAAGGTGTTTGAGAAACAGTTTGTTAGTGAGGTTAATGTTTCTGCAAGATAAATGGCAAATTAAAAGACAAAATTTCTATTTTAGTTTACTCATTACGTAAATTTTTTAGATCAGGACAGTTTCTATTTGCACAGACAAAAAAAACCCAACAAGCATTTGGAAAATGTATTTCCCCACTCTCCAAGCACTAAAGAAAAGACTAGAAAATTACTGTGCCAGAGGAAGCATTTGTTTTCTGGTTTACAGCATTCTTAAATTCTGATACCAACATAGCATATTGCTGAAATAATGGCAATTAAAATCTGCAACTCACCTGGAGTTGAGTATTTACAGAAATTTTACAAAGCAATAACTAGAGTTACAAACTATGCATAGTCATGTGAGCCCATGGAAGTTTCCACGTGTTCTACACTACCATAGAGGGACACCCCAGCAGTTAATTGAGGGTTTTTCAGCATCAAGTGATGTACTGCCATTCCACCCCAGGAAAACCCAACGACACCAATCTTCTTTGCACCGCATTGTTCCTTTAGATACTTCAAGACAACATCAGCTTCCCTAAGACATATAAACAAAAGCAAACTAAGGAATCTTTTGCAGAATCAATACTTGACAATGTAAGATGTGAATTTAAAGAGATACATGAATTTTTCTGTGTTTGCACCCCCAGCCGTTTTTAACAGAGAATACTTAAAAAAAACATTTCAGCCCAGAGCAGTGGCTTCTGTTCTTAAATGGGAGTTAACATCTCTGGTCCTAGGTTAGGGAAGTACAGGTGTAGGTACTTAAATACTTACCTGGCTCATGACCTGCTCCTTTGTTTTCAAAAGAAGCAAATTTTTAATTGAATCACTTTGTCTAGGACAGGACAACTAAAGACAAGACATATCTGCAAGTAAAATAACATCTTGCATTATGGATGGCAGGAATAGGGAAACTTCACTGTGCTATCTCTAGGAGTTCACGTATTTAGATAAAGATTTATCTTGAGTATTTCATTCCTGTTGCATGAGTTAATATTAAAGTACCCTACCAAGCACACATGCAATAATACTTACTAAAGTAGCAATTACTCAAAATTAAACCGTCAGTAACTATAATGTTTGAAAAAACAGGTATTATGTGTGATATAATGCAAAAAAACTGCACATTGTTTTTAACGTAGGCCAGAGCAGGTAAAGTTTTTTTGTTTGGTTTTTTTGGGGGGGTTTTTTTTTGTTTATTTTGTTGCTGCTGCTATCTTCTCAGGTCTCTGTAGTTTTTTCTTTTTTATTATGTATACAGTTTTAAATTAATTTTAAATGCAGGTTGCATACACTAATAACTATATTTTCAAATATTATGCACATTAGTATGGTTGTCACGGGTTTGGTTAGACTGACAAAAAAAGCAGTATGAGAGTGACACATCAGGAGATCATAACCTAGCCCTGTAGCCTGTGGTCTGTGAGTGGATGAGCTCTCTCAGAACTGATTTGTTTGGAGGAGTACGAAGTCAGAAGTGTGTTGCATTCTTTGTACTCTGAAAGAGCAATGGATCTGACCTTGAGGGCAGCTACAAGTGAACCCTCAAAAGACAGCACAGGCATGTCTGTGTGGGCTTAATAGTTTAAGACAGCTTCCACATACCTGCGCACTCCTAGGAGTAGGATTTTTTATAGCTGTTAGTCATTTGTCTTTTAAAAACAAATCAGTCACAGCTTCTGCAACTATATGGTCAAAATCTTTGCTGAGAAGTGTTGAAGTTGGGCTGTGACTCCTGGGATGTCTTGAAAGGGTCAGAAGAATATCTGTGACTTACAAGAGGATAGCTGAGAAATAGAAAGTCACTGCCTCACTATCATCTTTGGAAGCTTTAGACTGTGGTCACAGTTGCAGAAGAAAGAGTAATTCCTCCCATAATTCAGGGAAGCTTTGTTACAGGCAGTGCCTGTAACTCTGTGGATAGTGGGCCCTCTAATTCACATTAAGAAAAAGAGTATAGTTAATCAGACACATCCTAGGTTTTGGGCAGTCTTGCAAAATTTGACCTAGTGTTACTCAGGAGAATACCATCTGCACCTATCATTATCTACAAAGCAGAAAGCAAGCTGGGCAAGTAACAACTGGCAGATAACATGAGCAGTTGTGGAAGAGTTTTTCTTCTTATCTTGAGGAACTGGAGACAGACTCAGCACTTGTGGGTGAGAGTGCTGGCTATTTCATAGCCTGTGAAACACCAGCGATGAGCCTGTGCAGCCACTGTGACATGGTTAGAAAAGGGCCCAGGAAAACAAGAGGTGGACAATCAGCAGAATGACAGATAGAGCAGATGATCCTTTCCAAACCCCAGCCAAGACAGTGCCCAGAACCACAGAAGAACTACCCAGAATAAGCAACCGTGTGTGTGCAGCCAGCTTACCCTGCTGTGAGGTGACATGTTTAACAATTCATACAAATTCCCCACATTTGCTGGATGCTTTTTAAAGCTCATGTACAAATATGCATCTTACTTGTCTACTTTCATAGGATCATGGTCTTTCATCCAGTCAGCAAAGTCAGCCCAGTGATCAGTGGTTTTCCAGGGCTCTGTTCCCTTGAAAAAGTCTGGGCAGATGGCTCTGTGTGAGACATGGAATCAAGTCATATTTCACATCCAGGTGGGAAGACTATGGGGATGTCTAAATGTTTCCTTATGTCTTTTCCAGTCCAGAGTACACAGCTACCTAGTTACTATCTGAATCATGTTCTACTCATCCTGTTCTGGCAATCAGCAGAGCTTAAAGTATGTCTTTCTCTGGAAAAAAAACCACAAACAAACCAAAAAACCCAACACAAACACACATGATTTCCTTAGACATACTTACTATAAAAGGGATTAAGCAACTTCTGATTCTACATGAACACATATATATCTCTTTGCTAGTAAAAGCTAAAGCAACTGTTCAAAAGGTTCAGTTCTAAAAAACTTATACAACTTCAAGATAGACACCAACATTGATCTTTTAATCACACATGTTGCCACAGAAGCAAACACTGGTCCGTTGTGACTCTCCCTGTGGCTCTGTGCTCAGGTAGCCATTTCTGATGGGTCAATTTTAGTAGCTTTGGCAGCCTCGGGGAAACATTTTGTCCCTTGACATTTTTTTTTCCCTCAGACTGAAATGGTATGGTCACCCTACGTGTATGGGAACCATCATATGCCATGCTTAGCTTTGGGAATGGTGATCTGTCCGTGCACTTAAGAGGAAGATAGTAAAGGCAGTTGCTTACATGAACCCATGACCTGCAATCAAATCGACTATGTATCTAATGTCTGGGAACAGCCATCCAAATATATCATGAATTACAATCACAGCTTTGTCTGTGAAAAAAGATGGTCTGCAAACGTATGCCATGATGTGTTCAATTTGTACTTCATGTCCAAGGCACCCATATTGAGATCGTTCTCCAGTATTATATAGGAAAGGATCAGCCATTTGGAAACCTAAAAAAAAAGAAAAAAAAAAAAAAGAAAAACAAACATAAGCAAGAAAATAAAAATAATTTGTTAACACAAATTATTAAGGGCAACTAAAGGCAAATATGATCTGCAGAAAGTAGTCCAATAACTTCCGTAAATAACATTGACATCCTTGTCTGAAAGGAGAAAATAGAAAAAAAGCAAAAGCAATGCTTCAGTGCAGAACAGCTCTTAGTCCATTGCGGGTTATTAAGCTGAGAATGAAGAGAAACACCAAAAGCCAAGTTATAAAATTACAAACGACCTGCATGTCTAGGTCCTGACTCTGGTGTCGCATTTGTTTTGCTCCCTCGGCACCCTGTCAGCATCGATGCGAAGCAGTGCAGCTTCAGACGTCACTCTCTCCCCAGGCATGGGACCATCATGTGTGTTTTCATGGGGAATCCCATGCTGGTTTCTCCGAATTATGTGATGGGAAAAGCCCACAGCACTCAACTGTTACAGAAAAGTGTAGTGTTCAGTGCTTCTCCCACTGCTGGTGCCTGCTATGTAATCTGCACCTTCATTAGCAGCATCAGAGCTGTTCTGGGAGCCAACATGCTGGGTGCAGTTAGTGAAGTACAGACTTGTATATTAAGTTCCAATGCCTTGCACCCCTATGGAACCCATTGAAAGGGATTGCAAGAAAAGAAACAGGCATGCAAATCTTATTAAAAATAAGTGAGAGCATTTGGGTTTGTCCCTTCTCTAAAAATAGCAATTGCAGACAGTAAGCCAGTAGCTGTGCTAGAGAGATTAAAGTCAAAAGTTTTCCTGACTCTGTCTGTCAGGTGCTTGGAATGGACTCTGAGCCAAAAGTAAAATGCGATCCTGTAATTAAAAGTAGTGTTCTAATGCATCTGTACAAGGAATCCAATTAAGTCTACAGGGGCAGTGTTAATAATACCATTCCCTAGCCACGTACTGACTTTGAAACTGTCCTTGGGGATGCAATACACACACCCACATACGCATTATGACTGTCTCCACTTCATCATTTCTACATTAGCCTATTATTTATGTTTATGTTACAATAGGCACTTCAGAAAACTATCTATTCTTTATGTAAATGTGGCAAGTTCTGGTAAAAATGTGTATACTTTCCTCAGGTCTCCATTACCCACAGCAGCAGAGAGCTAGGTTTCACTGTGTAAAGGGAAATTTTGCTTAGAGCAACATGGACATATTTGGAACCACGGTGCAGGCAGATTGAAGAACAGAGTCAATGCCACAGAGACTCATCACTTTCTTACCCCTTACACAACGCTTCCCAGCTCACAGGTTTAATAACAGCATTCAAATTTTATATGCATTTAGACTGATTAATAACCAGCCTTCCCAATCTAAAGTACGCAGACACTGTGCTTCCTCCTCTCCTCCCAACCCTGGGGCTGCTCTCACCAGATCTGGCAGGGTCAGCACTGAGTTTGAGCAAATGTGCTCGATTACAACCGTAACCCCTGGCTGACAGAGTGCAGCGTACAGATACAGGAACTGTAGAATCAAGATGCTTCAGAAATAGCGATGGGGTGGATGATCTCACATGGCAAGCAACCCCCTGTGCTGACAACCAAGAGCTGGCTACATTTTGTTAATTGTTCTTCCGCCTTTCTCAACACCTGAATGTCAGGGTTGGTGCTAGAAGCATAAAGTAACCTGGCCTTCAGGACTAAAAACTCCATTGTTTTGGCATGAAGGTGGAAGCTGTGGTATGCATGGGACAGTATTTCCTAGTTTAAGCCCCCATAATAGGCCTGAAATTGCTTGAGAGGTGTCTGTTCACGCAAAATTGCTTCCTATGTTGTTTTTTTTTAACCTAAGATGAATGAGTTTGTAGTGCAAAAGCCTGCCTGGGGAATTCACAGGCACTCCCAAAGATAGCTGACACACAGCCATGATCTTACTCCACTATGGTCTTTTGGTCAGAAAGGCCCAACATCTGGTGTCCCCTTCAAGGAAGCAGTGTTTAGGAGGCATTAAACCTTGCAACGGTTGTGAAACAGCTTACTCCCTACCTATTGGTTGCTTCCCCAATATCATTCCTTCGGTCTATCTTGATTGATGCCTAGCCTGCTGGCTCTCCTCCAGGCACCAGGCCGTGGAGAACATCAATAAATAGTCAGCCACGCCTGAACTGCTTAGAAGTCTTCAATGGGATCCTGTTCAGTCAGAGGCTTGATTTGTTCCTGCCTGCTTTGTCCCACGCAACACGGTGTGGCAAAGCAACAAGACAGGATATTTCCTACCTGTCCTGTCTCACCTCATTCCCTCTTCCCACCAGTTTCAGCCATTACACTTTTCCTTTTCCTGCTTTTCCTGTGGCATGGTTCCAATCAGGCAGCATCTAGCCTTCACACCCCACTCCTCATCACTGAACTCCAGCACGGAGGAAACACAGGGCCTGGTGGGAAGCTGGAAACAGGGGAAAAACCAACTGCTGCTAACAGGGGAAAAAGACTGATATTTATGACCCTGCTGTCATTCTGCTGCTTGTTAAGAAAAGGCCTTCTTATAGCTTCTCCTTCTTGCCTGTGGTCCTGCTCTTCCTTGGGTGTCTTGATACCATTCAGCTTTCATGCAAGCAACATAAAAACCAAGGAGAGTTATTTACTATTACCACAAGGCAAAGGTCGGCTCTCTTGGGTCATAGAACAGACCCAAACTGCTACGTTTTTAGGGAGCAACAAATCACATGGTTAAATCCTACTGAGTTTTAGTTTTCAATAGGAAAACATTCCTACTTGGAAGGTGAGGCTAAAAAATCTTTAAAAACCAGTCAGGTAAAACAGGGGCAAAGACAGTCTTGAGGATAACCCCCACTTCTCAGAAAGTGACATGAGCATGTGATCTCAACGTGCTGTGCTGTTTGGCAGGACGTTGGACTAGAGATGACAAGATGTGACATCTCTGCCATTTTTCTGGGTCCAGTGACAACATTTTAAACTCCAATGGTCATTTATTTCATTGGTAAGTGCTCCAATGGACCAAACAAGGAAAAGAAGGGCAAGTCATTACCATAAGGACAAAAGAAGCTATTATTGTCCTTTAACATGATCTTGCTACCGATGGCTATAACATGGTTACCAGTGTCCTCAGAACTATTGCTGTGCCACAGTTTGCAGCAAGGACCCAAAATGAAACCCAGTCTTTCTCAAAGTTGATACCCTCTATCTTCACCTTATCCGCTCCCTTTGCGCATTTTTGTTTTGCTAAAACCAAAATAAAAGTCTCTTTTGAAAAGAGTGATTTTTTGCTGAATGTTTCTTGCCTTTTCAAAAAGCTTCATCTAATTGCTTAGCAATTTCTGATTTCTCCCTACAGTTAAAAGTAGTCAGCCTTCTGCTGCTGCCAACACAGTCCTTGTGGACCAGTTTGCCATCACGTACCTGGAGTACAGGATCCTGTTTTAGCCCAGCTCGCTTCTTCTGCTCAGTGAGATACCCGCTAGATATCTCTAAACACAAAAAAGAAGACACCCAGTTCTGCTGACAGTTTTGCTCCTGCTGCTGCCCATCCAGTTTTCAAGTGCTCTTCAACTCTTCTGCAGACTTTGGGATTGGGAGGTGAGGAGGAGAGGCTTAGCACAGGAGTCATCCCGGCCGAAAGGGGTGGGGACATATCATGCAGAGAGGCAGGGTGCAGCAGGCTCCATATCTGTTGCCTGTTACTCTACCTTTTATTTATTTATAATGTAAGAAACTTAGAAAGCAAGTTACATACAAATACTACACTTCACTTTTTTTTTTTTTTAATCTCTCTAAATATGTGTAAGTCCTAATGAAATAGTATAGAGAAGTTGAAAGAAGGCTGCTGAGACTTATTATCAGCATGCTTCAGTTTTCTGGGTAAATTACCCTTCCAGACTTGTAGATTACCAAAGCAAATAATGTGTGTGATTCAGCCATTTAAGACACAGCAGAATCTGTAGACCTCAGCATTTACAGCTGAGACATTTAGCATCTGAAGTGTATTTGCTGATGAATTGTGACATTCGGAGATACATTTTCTCATAGGATATTCATGCATTTTTACTGTCTGTAACAAATGTCTCTATTGGAACTTGTGCTGTATTAAGATGAATCCATCCTCGCAAATTTGCAACATAAAAATATTATGGAAGTCTTCCTAGCACACAGATTACACATATTGCAGCCGCACCCAAGAGTATTCCCAACAAGTTCAAAAGTGTTCCAGGTTATTTTTGATTAGACTTGCTTTCAACAAGTTAGAAACATTTGAGCCTGAACTGGTTGTTATTCATGGTGGCTCACTGAAATTTTCTTTTCCTGTTTCCAAAATGTCCTCGTATGCAAGGAACATTAGCTTAGCCCTCAGATTGATTTCTACTACAGCTTCAATTTTCTCTGCACATGGTTTGTGTGTGCATGGAGGAGTGAGAAAGACAAAAGAGCTCAAAGAAAATGACAATGTCATTTCAAGTCAAATAGATCAAGAACAAAATTTTTATCCTAATGATATGACAAACATAGATCCTCACCACTACTCTGTGTGTAGTGACCACTGTGTAATCTGAGGACTATGTAGAACAGGTGATGGTTGGATTCAGTTCACCAAACTTCAGGCATTTACAAGGAGGATGTCTAAGCGTCAGCAAGGTGTCTACACACTCCCATAGTTGTCATAAAGATTTAGGGTATGATTCACACTCTATGGCTGTCCTCTTTGGAACTAAATGGATAGTCCACTAGATGCCACCAACTGTGCTGATCGCAGACTTTTAATGGCAGCCTACCCACCTAGTGCAGGTGTAGATTGCTGTGCTGAGTGCATCATCACTCAGGCAAGATGAGTCCCACCTCTGTGTGCTGTGGGAGCTGCATGCAACTCAAAATTAAGGTTTGTCATAACCAGACAGTGGGTGTTTGTCCTGTCATTCCTGTCAGTAGCTTTGCACATCCAGATTGTATAAGAAACCATTAAAAAGATTGCTTGTGTTGCAAGGGAGGGAGTGGGAAGCCTTCACTGAAAAGATCCAGTTTATACTCTGATATTAATGGCATCTTGCTTGAGCTTGCCTAACCCTACCTGGGTGGGCATCCTGTACTCAGATCCCCAAGACTGAAGTACTGTTTTCCTACCTTGCCCCACCCTGAACTTGGTTCTGTCCAATCTGTGGTCCCCTGTGGAACAGATTGGTCCAGCAGAAGCAGATATCTGACCCCAGAAGCATCTCATGACTGTAAATCCTGTCTTCATGCCCACCATCTCTAATTAGGGGTGGTTAGGGTGAAAGGACCTGCTCTGCTATAATGAAAGCCTTTGCCTGTGCACTGTGATTATGTTTGACCTGCAAACCCTAAATCATTTAAATCTCCCGTACATGCAGAGACCACCTCTTTCCTTTTAAGATATAATCACCTCTGTCGTGGACTCAGAATTATAGAATTCATTGCACCCAGGCATTTCCTATAGTCTCAAGCAATGTATGCATTTATTTTTTTAAGCCTGCTGTGAGCATCTCTATTCTTATTGGTTCACAAAATAAATAAATAAATAAAAGAAGATGACAAACAAGGGTTGGAATGAGCACATCAGACTCACTTGTTCAAAGCCACAGTGGTCAAATTTCTCATTCACGCAAAATATAGAGCTGTTCTTTGTTGGGCTGGTTGTTTGGTTGTTTGTTTTACTTCCTAAAGGCTTGCACCAATACTGCTCCAATTGCTCTTCCTGGGTTTATAGAAATGCACATGGAATAAAACCCCAAAGTAAATCCTCACAGCTTTTGGCTGCATTTTTAGCTGTATGTTAGCATAAAACCAGGACCCTAGGACATGCAAGACTGTTATCTCAAGGTAAATTAGAAAGGTGTTCTTCCCCAGACAACTACTGATAGAGACAAACTCAGAAAGGCAAGTGCTCTGCTGGCATCTAGTGCAGAAATAAGAGAGTCCAACAGAGAGATGAACGGACAGGCTTAAACATGCCCCATTTACCACCACCTGGTACAGTATTCAGGGTGTTGCCGGTAGCAACAGACTTGTCAGAAAGTTGAAATCGTTACAAATGTTTTATTTATGTTGGGAAAAACCTGTTCAAAGCACCTATGAAGAGTGATGCTCCACTTCCAGCCTAGCAGCTGTGGATCAGGCGAGAGGGATGGCAAGGCTCTCCTCTTCTCTCGCATGGGTCCTGCTGAGAAGAGCAGCCTTATTAAGGTGTTTGCCACCACTGAAGGTGCTTGTGAGGAACCAGTGGAGAGGATCCCAGGAAGGATTGGAGGAGATGTATGAGGGATGGGGTCAGAACAGCTCAGCTCTCTGCAGCTCCAGCTGTAATGCCAGTGAGGGCTCTGCACCCAGCACCTGCCCTGAGAGCAAGAGGCATCCTTTAGGACTTGGGTGGCTACAGGAAGGAAGCATAGCTAGTCCCTCTCACACAGTTCCACTACAAAGAGAGGGCCTAATTAGCAGGATTGTATTTGGGGCTTTTGTTTCTGTATGTAATTCTGATTCCTTTCCCTCCATCCAGTAAAAGGCTGCACACCTAAACTTACTTACTGAGTCATTGCTTGGGAGGGGAGAAATGCAGCTTAAGAAATCTGATTTCACGCTACAGGTTTCTGGCTTCAGTCTCTAGTCAGTGTTTGAATAAAGACCCTTAGAAATTGGGCGAACTCTTGTTATTGCAAATCAAGGCTTAGTGGAAGGTTTACATGTACAAATACTCTCTCACTGTCATCAGTGGAAACTAATCTCACACTAGGATTTTGATCTTTACCATCTACCTAGCGTGGTACTCTGGAGTTTGTGGCTGCCTTTGCCTGGAGCATTAAAAAAATCTCCAGAAATTCTCTGGTTTGATTAGTAGTGAGCCATATCCCTGCTCTTTCCCATGCTTTCCCATGTGTCTAAGAAGAAAGGCTCTGAAGTCTCTCCTTGTGTGGGAGGCACCTTATCTGCTTCATCTGGTGCAGCACTGGCAGGCATGGCCACGTTCCCTGCACCAAGCAGAGCACCCACTGCTCCTCACAGGGCACCAGGACCCAAGTCAGGGTTATTGCTGCTTCTTTGCTATTAATCTTTGCAGCTCTCACCATGCTCCCACTTACTTGCCCTTTTATTTGCTGCTAAAAAATAATAGACTCAATCTGTCATCATCTCTCCCCTTTGGCTATTTCCCTCTTTCATCTTCTTCGTTTCCTGGCTTTCCACTCTACTCCATTTCTGAAAGTTATTTGATGCCACTGATGTCAACTAGTTTCTGCTGGCCCCTTTTAATGTCCGTTTGAGTGTTCTGTTTTTCTTTTGGGTAAATTAGGGTCAGGTCTCAGAGAGTATGACTCCTTTTCTCCCTAAAATCAAAAGTATGGCTTTGATCATGGGGACAGAAGGATGGTCTGAAAAAAAAAAAAAAGTGTTTTTAATAGGTGTGCTGCTAATTTGCTTGTTTGCATGGAGAACTGGTTGACCCAACAGTTGCTGTGTTTCTCATGACTGGTTTGGATTAATTTTTACCTAAAATAATTTGTGTTTAGTCTCAAATTTCCTATTTTTGCTGAAAGAGCTTGTGGGATTTCAGAGGGTGTGTTTTATGAACTTCTTGAAAAAGGGTGGAGTATAACCTTAATTACACCAAAGCAATAGGAAAACTATTTTAATATTACAGATGACATGCGAAGAGGTGTATTAAAATTACCTAACACTGGTCAGGTGTTTCTAGGTTATTCAGTAGCTCATCACTTTATTAAAAAACACTTTTATTGAAATTTCAGTACAAGGCACATGATTCCAAATATTCCAAATAATAATTAATATTAATCATAATAAGGAAAATAGTAAATTTTGGAAAAAACGTCTCAAAAATATGTAGCCAAGAAAAGAGGCAGCATCGTTGTTGCAAGGAACACTATAGAGACATGAGCAAGATAATAAAATGAAGATTACAAGGATAATTGTAAGGATTAAGGGCTTATTTCCTCACCTAAAAACCTGAACATCTATTTTTTGCATGCTTTAAGAATATATCTATTATTTTTTATTCCCAAATATTCTATCATCTTGTCTAAAACTACAAAAATTTGGAATACAGAAATAAAAAGCACTTTCCCATTCACTTATCTGTCATTCAGACTACTACCTTCAAGGATGAATTCACTCCACATATTTAGTCATTGAAAAATTAATATTGTATGCATAATTTTCCCTATAATATGTTGATTTAAAAATACATATAGTTGGTCTGGTTTCTGACAAGTCCTTTTTTTTTTTTTCCTTGATATGAGTTCTTTCCTTAAACAAAACTCATCTAATGCTCTTTTTTTTTTTTTCTTTTCAGGAGCTTTCTGGGATCCATCAGATGGAAGAGGGTCATTCATTTGGTTTGCTTGGAATTGAGGCTGTGTTTACACTAAGATATAAACACAGTTTCATTCTTCAGCACAAATAAGTTGCCTTGGACGAAAAAGCTGCATCTTGTGCCAGCAGAATTTATCCCACTTTTCAGAAAAAGCAACTTACGTGAGTAGAAATTTGGTGCCTCCCCTGTAAACTCCCAGTGTGCTCTTGAACAGCTTGATTTGGCTGAGATTTTCCAAGAGATCCATTTAAAGCAAAGAGGAGCCCCAAAATTTCTGCTTACGTATGATCCTATAGGCTATACATCTTCTAGATGAACACTTAGCAGTTTTTTCCTAACTGGAGAAAGGGGAAGGTTTGCTACTGTCACTGGTCAAACAACAATTCTAGCAAAAAATTACTATACTAAGTCAGTGGTTTAAACTCCATAATTTTATTCAGAGTGCCAGGAAATAAAACCTTCTTCCCATGTTTGCTTGACTTTGGAAGTCTTGTTTTGCAAGCGTATCTACGCATTACTGATCTTGGACTGGATCCAGGCAGCTTTGGCCCATATCCCACAAAGCAATACAGACGCCCAAGTGCAACAACAAAGCAGCAAGTTTAAGTAAATACAAGAGCTTCTAACTATATTACAAGGTAATTACCACAGATAAATCGAGTCAGAGCAATCAAGGTACTTTATGAAATATGTTTGAAGAGGGCACCTGTTCTTACCCTTCCTCTAAAGCGAAATAATGAACTTTGGGCTAGCAGAAAGAAATTACACTTGAGTGTAACCCTGCAAATGGTTGAGTCTGTGCTGGGAGTGAGTGTACCTACCCTACAGTCTGTGCCAGTTTAATAAAGTCGGTTTCTAAGAATCCCTGAGCGTGTTCTGGAGTAAACACATAATGGAGGTTCTCAGAAGAGAGAAAGGGTTGTGGGAGGGAAAGGGCCAGGCCAGCATGTGTGTCCTGCCCAGCACTGCCCAGGGCAGGCACACAGGCCAAGTGCACTTCATGTGGAAGAGAACACTTGGCCAGGGAGGCCAACCAGGCTGCAGTCACTGCCCACCCTACCTGGTTCACAGAGGACATCTGCTGTGTGTGCCATCAAAAGTTGCGGTGTGGAAGAGATTGTCTTCCCCTGCAGTTAAAACTTTTGCAAGAGCTATTCCTGCTGAAGCAATGAAGAGTCAGCTCTTCAATGAAGAGTGAACTCCCAGGCTCGCTCTTGCACAGCTCATTTGTGAATGAGAAAGTTTCAAACTGGAGGCTTCAGAAAAAGAAAGGACGAGCTTAAGCAGTAAAGTTCAAGGTCTTATCAGATTTGCTCTGAAGGGCTGATACTATCACCTCCAGACCTGACAGTTTCCAGCATACTGCTTTGTTCTGGTCTGAAACAAATGGACTTCAGTCGCCTCATAGACCCACAATGAGATCTCAGAGAGCTGACAAGTTATGGGGCCATGTGGCAAAAAGCTTAGCGTCACCTTATTCAACCCTTCACAAAGTTCCTCTCTAAGGTGCTTTGATTTTCCCTTTTTTTTTTTTTTTTCCCCAGGAAGCTGTAGAGATGATGGCCTGTCTGTGCTTGACAAAGCAGCTACCATAAGGCAGGCCCCTGCCAGAGCCCTGTCTTGAGCTGCAGCTCAGACCTCAGGCCAAGCTTGTCTGTTCATTACAGCCTGTCCTCTAAAACCAACCCAAACCTGAAACACTTCCTCAGCAAGCTGGAATCAGTTCATCAGTCACCTGCCTCTCTTCAAAGAGACCAACAGTCTGCACCACAAATTATTAGTTTCACCAGATCTCCTGGCTTCCTTGAAGGTTTGCTTGGGGAGCTGAGATCCACTTTCCTGAGTGAAATCACGACTTGCTTCTACGAAGTCAGACCCCAGTGGATTTCCTTTCCTCGCTGTGCAAACCACCTTGTAAGCCCATGAATGAGTACTCCAGGGTATGGATGACCTTCCGGCTTATCTGGATGAAGAAGGGGAAGGAAAAAAGGGAACTGAGCCATCTTCTCCACAGAAGGAATTCATAGTGTGTCTCTACCATCACATACTGTTTCTCTTGGGAGAGTAACAGATTGACATTAATGGGATAGCATTTGTCTGTATGTCCATATGAAAAAAACCCACTTGGATATAAAGGAGGTAGGAAAAAACACTGTGGAAGGAAGTCTTGGATAGGTTGATTGTGAAAGAAGGACCCTGGACTTTCTACTGAAGGCATCAGCCCTCAATGTGGCCATGATGATTTAACATAAATATGCTAGGTCAGATATCCATGTTCAAGCTACTGTTCCAACCATGCTCATTCGTGCAGAGACTGCCATACCCACATGGCTACTTCTTACACTCTATCTTCTCTGGGAGATCTTGCCTTTGCACAGCCACTTATGTTTTGATATGAGCAGGAACCAGAAGCCTGATTCCTGTCATTCCAGTCAGATACCAGAATACTATTAGCTATTCCAAGATTCCCTCTCTGGTTTCAAGCAGATATCAGTGCCTTCTGCTGAACTCTTCCCCTGAAATTTATTCAGAAGTGGCACCAAAACTGAATTTTGATGGATTTTTCTGATTACATGTATTTATCCTTAAGAAAATCAGAGTCAACTCATTTCAATTCCTCAAAGTCAAAAACTGAGCACCATTTCTGTATATTACACAACAACTGGGAAAAGTTCTTTCCTGTAAGACAAGACATAAATGCCATTATTTTCAAACTTAAAGCTCTGATAGCTAAATGCATTCCCAGGGACAAACACACATTATGGGAGTTGGAAGCAAAGAGTAAGCACGGTATGACTCAGAAGAATAGCAATGAAGCTGCACATTCCTCAGTGAACCTGTGAATTATGCAAATACAATTAAACAACCAACTCCTGCCCTGGCATTTGCAATTAAGGCTCTTGATTACCACGCAAGATGCTTTTATAATATATGTTTGTTAAAAGGTCTGTTTTATGTTTTCTGCTTTGATGGGATAAAAAAGCGTTGTGAAGTTTGGAAAACCACTGGTTTCCCTAAATGCAAACTAGATTCTGTGCATTTCGCCTGGGTACAGCTCAGAGTAATTTTTGATGTGTTCATGTTCAGCTTTCAAGCAGCTGAACTACTGGCAGTCATGTTGCTTACTCCTGGAAACCTCCCAGAGAATCTGCAGACTTCAAAGGCTGCTGGGGATTCTTCATATGCTTTAGATATCGTATCTTTCTGAGGAACTCTTCCTTCTGTGATCTCTCAACATCATCTAAAAGCCAATAATTACAACGTCCTTGTCACACTTGTAACTTCCTTTTCTCTTGTACTAAATGGCTTTCCGTTTATCTTAAAAGCAAATGTTACAAGGAAGAAAATTACAGTATGGTCATATTAAATAACCAAAACCAAGTAGGCAAAGAACCTTACTAAGTGTCTGTGATTATAGGTGATAATAAAGCGCAGGACATCAGAAAATATCTTTGAGTAATTTATAGAGATCAACTGGAATATAGCAGGTAGGGAAAGTGTGATGGAAAAATAGATCGAAAAATTACCGACTTGCATTTACATTTTAGTAAATAACTTGTTGCTTTGCATATTATAAATGAGTTTCTCCAAACAGAAAGAAGTCTTTAATGTCTTTCTTATGTGTCTTTCAGTGACAATCTAAATTCAACCCTTTTTTCGTCATGATAGCTGCTCTGGAGTTGTTCCTACATCCAAAATCTACAAGCCAATCCAAAGTACACTGCAGGTCCAAGACCATTTCAGTTCTAATCATGAAAGATATATTAGCATAAATACAGCAACGTATTTAACATAAGCATACATTTTCAAAAGCCAGTTTGGGACTGCAATGAGAAAATCCAAAGCAGAAAACCATGTGCAAGCTCCTTTTGCTGGACAGATTTCCAGTCCACCTACATTCACAGCTCCCCATTGCTCAGACAAAGCAGACAGCTCTGGGTCTCCTCTCTCTTGACCTACTTGGACTTGCTCCTGTCATCGCAAGATAAAGGCTGCTGGTGGGAACACATCAATTCACACATGCGTGGTTCTCAGCAGGAGCTGACAGCAGGACTGTGCTGACATGAAGCCAGACTAGATCCAATCCTTTATGGCCAGGCTTACACAACAGTCTCCTCGTGAGACCATTTGGTGTGTCAGTGTGCTGGAGTGCTCCCACACCCTGTCCATCCCCCCTGCCTCCTTCCTGGTGGAGAGCTAAAGGCTCACTCTTTCCTCTTGACTGTGGACTGCTTGGTACTGCCAACAGGACATTTTAGCAGGTAGCATTTTGCACAGAATTTCCTAGATTTGAACCAAAAATTCACTGAATTGGGGTCACAGTGACCCCTACCTGGGCACTCATCAATAAGGCAAGGTTAGAAACTCCCAGCATATTCTACCCTCATCACCCTGAAGAGAGAGGGAGAAGGGCCAGCCCCTGGGGCAAGAGCTGGGACTGCTCCTCGCTGGGGCTCAAAGAGTGTAGAGCTTCCTGCAGCTGACTGGAGGCAGACACCATCAGCTGCTGGCACCTTGCTCAGCACTTCTGGGGGAAGAGCAAAATCCTCAGATCCTTCTCCCCAGCCACCTCGCTCAGCACTTCTGGGAGAAGAGCAAAATCCTCAGATCCTTCTCCCCAGCCACCTCCAGTTCTGAGCTGAGCACAGATAATGACTGACAGAGCTCAAGGGGTTCTGGCAGTGACGGGATGTGGTCTGGGGGCTTATTCTGGTGAAGATACAACAAGATACAGGAGCCTGGGGCAGGACAGCAGATCAGCAGCCCCTGCTGACTCACTTGTTCAGCTGCCACCAGTGCTGGCAAGGTGCAGGGCAGCTGTGCAGGATGCTGCTTCAGATGTTGAAGGCTTCAGACACCTGGAAATGGCCTTGGGCCCCTCAGGTAATAGGCTTAATCAGGTGGCAGCATTCAAGGCAATAAGTTTCCCAACATAGGCAGCTGCTCATTTCATGGCCCATCAAATTCCAGGTGGCCCGAGCTGGGTGCATACCACTGTGGTCCCTGCCTGTCTGGCCCACTGCAGGCCCCAGAGATGCTCCATTTCCTCTGCCACCACTCTCTTCTCAAAGTCTCTAAACCACCTCTTGGGGGTTGGAGCAGAGATGCCCTCTTGTGGCACCTATAGGCAAGTGTCTCCTCTCTGAATCTGCTCATGCTCCTGGTCTCCAGGTCTCTGTTGCCGTGATGCTCTTTAACTCAGGCATGTTCCATCATCTTCCTCTGGACTGAGAGGTTAGGCTGACTGACCTGTAGTTTCCTGGATTCTCCTTTTTCTCCTTGAAGATGGCTGTGACCCTTGCTTTTTTCATTGTTTCCAAGGACCACTCCTTATTACCTGTTCTTCTAGACCCTCTCCTAGCCCCTCTCCTTGCAGCCACCTGTACACATGCTCCTCCCAACTCACCACACTCATCTTGGCCACTATAATCCTTTCCACCACTCTTTGCATCTGTACAGCTTATGGTTTTTCTTCCTGCACTCCTGAGCAGCAGGACCCCAATACAGATGAGGAACTCTATTTGCCCAGCTTTAGCATACCCCCATCAGGAGTGAGACTGAGGGAGGAAAAGAGAGTTGTCCATGAACCTTTGCTTTTCTTGAGGCAACTGTGAGATTCAGGCCTCCTGGAGAACTCTCTGCCCTTTACTCTATATAAATTCTGCCCTGCTCTTTGATACAAGAGGGATCAGGAACTGGCTCAAGGAGAACAAGGAGTGTGTACCAAAAGTAGAGATAGTGTATCCCCTCAGGAGGCTACAAATCATTTGAAGACTCCTGCTTTATTTCCTGGTAGAAGATCATTGAGAGAAGAGAGGAAAGGAATGAAACTTGAGGATCGAGGGAAAAAAATAAAAAGGAGAATCCCATTTACCACCCTTGCATGTAAGAGTACTGACTACAAAATTGAGTCCAGGCTTCTGATAGCAGTTTGTGTTCTCAAGGTTCAGCTGATGATAATTCAGAAAATACAGGCTCTCAGGAGATTTTTCCTTCTGAAATAGGGATAAAGTGGGCACTTACTTGTAAAGTAGGGACTTTTTCCAGATGTTCTCCTTTGAAAAGGACAGATTCCAAACAGGCTTGTTCTCAGGAGCTGCATGGGGAGGCTAAGCTGCTCAGATACTCTTCAGACCCTCTGAAGACAAGGCCAGGAGAAAGAAACACCAGGCACTGCCATTTCTTTGTGTATCATTATCCTTGTGAGATGACTCATTCTTTAGCACCTTTAACCAGGCTGAAGCCCTGTCAGAGGCCCATCTGACTTCGTGACTGCATTAAAAAATGAGTATAACAAAGGGTTTAACTGATCCACAAAGAGTCAGGAAAGCTATTCTAAGAAACTATTCTAAGGCATATGGAAGACAGGGAGGTGATTGACGACAGCCAGCATGGCTTCACCAAGCGCAGGTCCTACCTGACCAACTTAGTGGCCTTCTGTGATGAAATGACTACATCAGTGGACAATGGAAGAGCTATGGTTGTTGTCTACTTGGACTTCTGTAAGGCCTTTGAGTCTGTCCCCCACAACATCCTTCTCTCTAAATTGGAGAGAGATGGATTTGATGGGTGGACTCTTTGGTGGATAAAGAATTGGTTGGATGGTCACATCCAGAAGGTAGTGGTCAATGCCTTGATGTCCAGATGGAGAATGTTGACAGGTGGTGTCCCTCTGGAGTCTGTATTGGGACCAGTGCTGTTTAGTATCTTCATCAGTAACACAGATGGTGGGATCGAGTGCACCATCAGCAAGTTTGCAGGTGATGCCAAGCTGAATGGTGCAACTGACATGCCAGAGGGATGGGATGCCATCCAGAGGGACCTGGACAAGCTTGAGAAGTGGGCCCAAGTGGACCTCATGAGGTTCAACAAGGCCAAGTGCAAGGTCCTGCACCTAGGCTGGGCAATCCTCAGTATCAATGCAGGCTGGGAGATGATGAGATTGAGAGCAGCCCTGTAGAGAAGGACTTGGGGGTACTGGTGAATGAAAAAGTAGACATGAGCTGGCAATGTGCACTTGCAGCCCAAAAAGCCAACCATATCCTGACCTGTATCAAAAGAAGCATGGCCAGCAGGTTGAGGGAGGTGATTCTGCCCCTCTACTCTGCTCTGGTGAGACCCCACTGTCAGTACTGTGAGTCCTCAGTACTGTGCTCTGGAGTCCTCAGCACAAGAAGGGCATGAACCTGTTGGAGCAAGTCCAGAGGAGGGCCATAAAACTGATCAGAGGGCTGGAACCCCTTCATTATGAAGAAAGAGTGAGAGAATTGGGATTGTTCAGCCTGGAGAAGAGAAGGCTCTGGGTAGACCTTATTGCAACCTTTCAGTATTTAAAGGGAGCCTATATGGGAACAGTCTTCTTAGTAGGGCCAGTTGAGATAGGACAAGGGGTAATGGTTTTAAATTAAGAGGATAGATTTAGACTAGACATAAAGAAGCCTTTTTTTACAATGGAGGCGTTGAAACATTGGCCCAGGGTGCCCAGAGAGGTGGTCAACGTCCCATCCCTGGAAACATGCAAGGTCAGGTTGGATGGGGGTCTGAGCAATCTGATCTAGTTGCAGATGTCCCCGCTCATTGCAGGGGGGGGTTGGACTATATGACCTTTAAAGGTCTCTTCCAACCCAATCATTCTATGAAAATGTAGATTCTCAGTAGTAAATGTGTTTGATTTTCCATGTCAGTCACCCAAATGAAAACCTACTTCACTGAGCCAAGCATTTTGCTCCTTTTTAGACATCAAAAGCATTACATGGTTTCTTCACTGTATTCGCTGGCCCTATATTTAAAGCAGGACAAACAGCAAATACATTATTGCTATAGGGAAACAAGTAAAAGCTGGAGTTTATGCCCAAATTCTCAGTGTGCAAGCTACAGTGAAGTGAAAGTTACTACAGAAATCAGACCACCTCATAAAACAGAGGTCATCAACTCTGATCAACCTGTAGTAACACTGACCTTTAGACCATAGCTCACTTTTCCCCGGCCATCCTTTTCCCTGTTGCTGTAAGTGTTTGAGATACAGTAATGACAAGTCATTAGAAATCTAGGTCCTTCTGTATCTCTCTCCTAGTCACTGCAGCGGAAGTAGAGATGTGATTATAGTAAGTACCCATAGTGACTACGTGGATCATTCTCCAGCATTCTCTTCTTGGCAAGCTCACAATTTTAAATGAAGGAGAACTGAACTCTGCTCTGAGGAGTGCAATTTAATTTGGTTGGCAGTCATAACATCTGGAAGGTCAAGAAAAAGGTTTCTGGCAAAATGAGATTGCTCCTGGTAAATACTGAGAATAATCCCTAACTGCTGCAATCTGTAGGGGTATTTTCACAGATCTTTAAAGACAGAGAACCAGCATATCCTCAGGACTTATTGTCACGGTTTAGGGTCAGGGTAGCCCACTAGACCTATTAACAGATGCTCTCTGCTAACCCCCCTCCCTCCCCAAAGGGGAAGAGAAAGGGAATAAGGGATAGAGACTTATTGATTAGAAAAGGAAACTGGAACAGCTTTAATGAAAATGAAAATAATAATAATAAAAAAAGGAGTATTTACA